>JAHDVE020001092.1:0-34992 GCA_022606495.2 Halesus radiatus | reverse complement strand
ATTCTTGTTTATTCATATTCTTTGTAATGTTTTTTATTTTTGTAGTATTGATCATCATATTCAATTATCACTACTTAAAATTATTTATATCCCAATTGTAGAACTAACAGCATTTCACTCAACCCAAACAACTATTCCGATATTCTTGTTGATAAAGTATTTGGCGACAACACCTACAAATACCAGCTCAAGTTGAAAACTCCCTTGTCAACCGAGCTGTACAAAGAGAGAAACTTCGACCTCGACATTCAACTAGTTGATGCGCAAGGAAACTCAGTCTCCAACAGCAACTCGATTCCCCTCACCTTTTGTATCTACACTTCCGATGAGGAGCCAGAAATTATCCAGAACAACAAAAACGGAAAGCCCATCCTCAAAGGCAACAGCGAGAGTGAGCTCTGTCATGGACAAGCTGAGTTCAGGAAGATCCACTTGAGGGAAGTGACTAGTTACTACAAAAATGGTTGGGTGCACTTGATGGTCTACCCGAAATCCCCTTCGTTCCGCTACAATGTCAAAGAGTCTTCACTCGAGGAAGTGGTGGAACATAGCCAGATTAAGCCATTAGTCATCAGTGATGTCGTTGTTCGAGCAAAGAAGAAATGAGCCCAGGATAAATAGTATCCAACTGTTTTTATATTTTGATTGTTATTAAGTATCGGAAAATCTTATTTTTCTTTTTTAAAAAAATGGACACTTATTAATTTTTTATATTATTTCGCCAATACTATTGTAATTTTAATACTAGCTCGTTTAAAAAAAAAAACATAAGATTATTTGATGTTTCCATCTTTTTCTTGTTAGTATTCATGACATCAAAACTATATTTCGATACAAAATCCAAATAAAATACAAATCCAAAGGAATTGTTTTACTTGTTGATGGTAATTTCAACATAAAACTAAAATAAAAATAAGTTTTATATTTTTCATACTTTTTATAATTTTTATATTTTTATTACCTTTTATTTGGTTTATTTAAACATTCATCGTCTTTAATTTTGTTTTCCATTTTAGTTGTTTTTTAATTAACTAAAAAATACACCATTGATTATTTCTACTACTTACTATCCCTTTACTAATCCCCATATTAATTTAGATAAGTAATTACCTTTCAGCAAATTATAACACAAATAAAAAAAAATAAAAAAATAGATTTAGATCACTATAAGTCAATGATACAGAGTTCTCATCCTTTCAAATCGTACATGTCCCCAGAATATCATAATGCTCCAGAAGATTACAACGACTACAACCTAAGTTTAGCGTCGAAATAAATAAGGACTCCTAAAACTCCCACCAATTAAAATCTAAATAAAAAGAAAAGAACCTCTTTTATGTTCTCCCGAAAGCCCTAGGCCCAAAACACATTCATTACCTCATCATCCCGAAAACTTGAATACAGCAGATCCAAAAAAATTCATGAGGACAGCACCAAATAGTTTGCTAATTTCTATTCGCCCACACACTCGCAGATCTCTCAGTTGCTTCGCGGCGGAGGTAAAACTGAGAGCGATCTCCGTAAAATTCTATTCAAAAGTACGAACTACCCTTCGAAGCTTTTGATCGAATGCCAAAAAAATCCTGAAGCCGAACAGAGTCCCGTTGCTAGCAACAGGTTATTGAACGCGCCAAACAACCATAAACGCAATTTGTCCATAGAAAATATTTTGGAAAACAGTATATCTTGCGAAATGATATTAGAACAATAATCGCAAACCGACCACCCCAAACGAAAATCTAAAGGCAAATAAAACCAGAAAACTCCTTATCAGTTGGATTAAGAGAATTTGAATTTGAAATCCCAGCATCCAGTTGTCGACGTGGAAAAAAAAGCGCAGAAGCAAAAAATCAAAGATTTGGAGGTCGAGCTCCAAAAAGCAAATGATAAAAATAATGGCTATTCTGATGAACTCTAAAAGATGAAACTGGAAAGAACGATCCTGATGCAAGAGAAGCTGGGACAGGCCGAAGTGATTAAGTACTTACGCAAAAATTTGGAATAAGCCAATGCAAGAGCCATCATAATATAGTAATAAGCCTTTTTAGAGAGGATGAAGCTGATCGAAAGTCAAGAACAGCTTGAGAGGATGTTGGAGTCGAGAAGAAGCGAGGCACACGACCTGGCATCCGAGAACCAGCGGCTGAACATGAAAATGTCGATGCTGCATAAGAAAATATCGGAACTGGAAGTTCAGTGCGGTAACCAAGCACTAAAACATAGGCAGGAATTCGAGGCAGTGAACCGCAAACTGAGGAGTGCTCAACTCGAGTTACGGTACAATAGGTTCGATAGATAAGTTATTGGTCAATAATCTGATTCCCAAAGAATTTTCTAACTATCTCCCGATAATTCATTATGATCATGATGATGATCTTGAATTCCTTTATTTTTTTAAATATTACACATACTAATGTTTTTATAATTACTATTATCTGAGTAAAATAATAAATAACTAAAGAAGTACGATCAAAATAATTGATAGCAAGGATTCACCACAAGAATGTCTTTTATAGTTCAATTTGTGATTATAAACAGATTAAGATTTCCACATAGAGATATCTTTTTTATAAATATTTGAAACCACACTATGCTTCCTTAGAAATATTTTATGAATTATGTAAGTTTTTATTTTATTTTCTAAAACTTTAGTTATTAGAGTATAATTCAACATTTTATATGTAAGATAAATCCACAAAAATATGTACTGTTGTTCTTCTATTCTGATTTTTATTTTTTTACTCTTTAAAAAAAATAGTGATATTTGATTTTGTAAAAAAATATAATTGAATGGAAATTGGTTAGTTTTTTTTATGTTTATTTTCTTCATAAATAATTATTATTTATTTTATGAACACTATTAGTGCTATATAATATTTTTATATTTATATTAATTTTTAGTTATTTCGTCTTCTGATGCTTTTTTTAACAAATTCATATTAATACCAACCTAAAGAATGTATATACTATATATGTATATATTACATATATCAACCATTCGGAGCGGTACTAGCGAGATCGTCTTCCCTCCACTTCGGAAGCTTGAGCTTCTTTTTATAGATCAAATGTGTACACAGCAGAATCTTCCTATTGTAGTCATAAGTGTGTTGCAACTTTTGCCGGTACGATTCGGAATATGGTCCAAGACTATCCTCTTGATTCTGCAGTCGAAGTTTGTTATGTCTGCTGTAGTGCTCCTTCTCCCTTCTTCGAGTCTCATCTTCTAGGAACCACTTCTTCCGAAGCAAGTCATCGAAATCCAGGGTTTATAATTATTGCTTTGAAGGTTTGTCTTCCAGGGGTCGCAGTTCGGGATTTTTCTTGCCTATGCCACTATCCAGCCTCGCGGATTTCGGATGTTTGTGGTATATTGGTTCGGTTCGGAAGGCTTGTCGAAAGGAGTCACCTTTTTGACGGACAGGGTTGTTGTTTTTTTTAGCGAGTCAAGGATATTATTGGGGATTGTCGGTGTCGAAATAGTTCGAGATTTCGCCCGATTGATTGTAAGGGACCTTGCTGCAAATGAATCTCTACCAATAGGCTGAGCTTCGGTGTCGATAAAGCTGCTTCTTTACGGGTTTTCCGGCCTTCGAACTTGGTTTTCCATGATGGCTGCTGCGAGTTTAGATTGGATATTTTTAGTATGGGTTGGTAGTTTGGTGGTGAGATAATGGTCGTAGAGGACATGTGCCCCTTTCTCGACGATTCTATCCAAAGCGCTATCCACGCCTTCGATGGATTTGTAAGGAAATAATTTCATCTGAGTTATGATTTTTTCGCTTCAGATATTTTTTTATATTTTTATTACGTATTTTTTTATATATTTTATTTTTATTGATATTTTGTAACCTCAAAATATATTTTTTGTTTTAAAGCGATATTATACATTGATTTTTTTTCATAAATATATTCATAACTAATGCAAATTTTATTTTAGATTTTTAATCAGACACCATAAAAATTATAAATAGATAAAGTATTGTTAAAAATGATCATCAAGCATCAAGCATCAACACATTTATTGACAAAATAGTCTTTATAATCCTCTTCATCGTTAGAATTTCCCACCGCGAACGTACTGATCGTTATTTTCTTCAGACTGTTTTAGCCAACCTTCCGTCTGCCACCTAAACGATTTGGGGTTATAGTGTCCATATCGAAATCAGCTTCGGTTTCCTTCATATCTGAAAGTGCTTCTTTCCCCGCAGTGCTTCCAGCTCTCGAAGCCACTTTCCTTTTCTGGAGTCTCTGCTTGATCGCTTCGAGTTGGTTGTTCAGATTCTCACTCACTCTCTGCGTGACCTTTACCTCGTTCTCCTCTGCCTTACGCACGAGATCGTTGACGCTGCCCGTCGCTTTCTGCGTGTTCAGCTCAACCAATCTCTCGACATGTTTTTTCTTGTAGAAGTGGTCGTCTTTTTCGTTCTGAGTTCGCAGCATTTTGAGGACGGAAGGGTGGTTCGTCAAGTATTCAAGTTTCCGATGAAAATATGATTATTTTTTGTCTTGCTTGAAATTGTAAAACTCTATTCCTGTTTTGTACAGTTCAAACATTTTAGACACCAAATCTTTGCTCGCTGTCTCACTCGTGTCCAGTTACATCTCAGCCATCAAGAGCTAGTAAGCGAAATCAGGGTTTACTGCTGGTTTTTTTGGGGGGCGGGGCGGTCCCTGGAGGCTCTGACGAGGTATATCAGTAACTTTGACAGCGCTCAAAACGTCGGGAGATTTATGTGAGGATTCTGCCCCATGATTTTTGCTAGGGAAGGTGACGATACGAGGTTGCTCATTGTATTTATTAGGTGTAGTAGGCTGCTGTTCTCTTTTAAAAATATGCATATTCGCTATTCTTCGTTTCTTGATATTATGTATATTAATTCTGCTGTAATATCTCACCTTTTTTGTTTGTTTTATTATTATTATTTGTTTTAATAATAAATTACTCATAATAAGGAAAAATGTGTTTGATCAGATTTTTAATAAGGATGGTCATTTGATTAAAAGAATAAATTAAAATTATTTTCTTTATGCAGTTCAAATCAATGTAGTTGCCAAAAATACACTTACAATAGAGTTAATTATAATCAAAATTAGAGAAAATATTAGATAAATATGTGTCTTTAGTATGTTAGCCATATGATCATTCTTTTTTTATTAAAAAAATATATTGAATTTGATCACATCGCATGATTTGCTTGCTGGGATTGTGTTTGGTCCATTAATGTTTTACTGGCAACAGCAAACATCATCACGAAACAGTAGATTAAGAAGATAGGAGTCAAGGCCAAGAAGATGTTGAAGATACGAAGATTGTTGCCCCCCACACATTTCGACACCCACGGACAGTGATGGTCGTATTTAGCTACGCACATATCGCACTACCCGCAGTGGTAAGTTGTTTTTTACACTCTTAAATTACATCTCTTGCATTACCTTTTAATAAATGTAATTATTGAAAAAAAATCCAGCGATTGTCGAAATTATTTTTTTTTTTTATAAAGTTTACTTTATATTTTTGTTGATTGTTTCTTTGTTATTATCATCCTCGATCATTGCTTCGAAGGGTTCTTCTACATTTTCAAATACATATCCAGGATCGCAGATGGCTGTCAACAGGTAGCTGGTGGGCTGTGACAGACACAGAAATAAAGTGAGGCCGATGACGAACCAATGTTCGAAAGTCTCCATGACTAACTTACACATGAACAAGCCAACAGCATAAAAGAAGATGCAAGTCGGGAAAAACACCCAATCTAATGATGAATGTATAAATAATATTAAATGAATGGATATGGCTCGAGATTTAAAAAAATATTAATACTAATGTGTATATATATGATTTGGGAAAGTATGGTTATTACAATCCGGTCCGAGACATATGAGTTTGTTATTAATTCTGCAAAGCTTCTTAAGTTTCGAGGCCGGCACTCGAGTAGATTTACGTATTTCAAAAGCTGACTTTGGCTAGGTTTCAAGGATTGTACTTTCTTATTTTAGTTCGTTCATATATTTATAATGTGGAAAATTTATAAATTATTTATTATAGAGTAATTATATAATTTGGCAAGTCAATCAATTTTGAAGAAAAAAAACAATATTCATGATATTTTATTAACAATATTAAAAAAAAAATATAAATATCATTATCCATCTACACTACAGATACATACATATTTTTTTTTTGCTATTGTTCAGTAAGATATTATTTTTTATATTCGATAGATTTACTAAGTGTATATTATTTATATATTGGCAATTTTCTATTATATGTATTAAATAGGGTGTATTTCAGTTGTCAATAAAGGGCTTCTATTATTTGATAAAAACCCACCTATTAAACAAATCACATAGACTTCTATTTAAATCATAATAATTATAAAAACATTTAGCAATAGATATTTAATACATTTTTTGTCAAAATAATTTGATTTCATAGCTACATTTTTAAAACACTCGAAAATATACAAAATGGAAAGCAAAACTACATCTGTCAATATCACCAACGACAAAAAGGCAGCATCAAACACAGCACCTCAAAGTATACTCACAATAATATTCTTATTTAATATTTTGACAATTCTCTAACAAAATCAATTCACTACTAAACAATAATATTTACTAAAAAAATCACTAATCTCTATAGATATCCTCCTCAATAAGAAAATATAGAAAAGATAAGCTGATGAAGTCGTGATCAATCGACTCAAGAAATAGAGGAAGGACTGGAGAAGTGACCATCCGTTTGGCTTCGTGGCCAAGCCGACCGAAAACCCGGATGGCTCGCTCAATCTGCTTAAATGGGTGTGTGAGATCCCTGGCCCTGTGAACACCCCTTGGGAAGCCGGGACCTACATTCTCCATATGGATTTCTCTCACGACTATCCTGTCAGACCACCCAAGTGCGTATTCAAACCTCTCTTGCCTCACCCGAACATCTACCCATCTGGGACGGTGTGCCTTTCCATTCTTAATGAGGTACATAAAAGAATATGTCACACACGCATCTATTTTATTAAATTGCTATTTTTATAGGAAGAGGATTGGAAACCATACATCACTATTAAGAGTATATTGTTGGGAATCCAAAAATTGATCAAGGACGAACCCAATCTTGAAAGTCCTGCACAGCTTGAGCCTTTAAATCTGTACAAAAGTAACCCCGAAGAGTACGTTAAAAAGGTAAGAGAGTTCGCGGTCAGCCAAAAGAAGAAAGCCACTTGATTTTTTTTTTAACATATATTTTAGTGTTCATTACCATAATAGTAAAAACCAAATTAAGAGAATGATTTAGTCTGTTTTAACTTTATTAGATCTGTTTTTTTATTAGAGATATATAAAATATAAATGGATATCTGTATTTCTAAATTTTTATTAAGAAAAGTTCCAATTTTATACAGTAAAGTTTATAAACGTTGGAGGATGTAAGAAAATCTTCTATGAATTAAGAATTTTTTATATTATGAATACACTTTATAAAATTTTTAGTATATTTATTAATGACACTAAAAAATTTAAAAATAATATAATTTTGGTTTACAATGCTTTTTATCATAATCCTAATTATTTTTTTTTTTACATTTATCCTTTTTTAATGGCATCTGATTTGATTTGTCAAAAATGACAACAATCTTCATAAAAAATAAAATAAAAACACTCTTTTTTTCTTCTTCCTCCATTTCAATTATATCGATCGCTGCGTGCTGTTTGGACTCGGGATCGTTTTATATTGACCACTTCATCTGATTCACTATCTTCGAGATTATTGGTATTCAATTGTTTGTTATGGTTTTTCACAAATATAGGATCTTACTCTTCGGCGAACGGCAGTCGAGGAATCTCAAGACCTCGTGTGCTGGTACTATGCACTTCCTGGTTATTTTGGCTACTTTGGTAAATATACTTGTTCAAAACTAACTCAGCCTCTTTGCGAATCCTGATGTTGCTCTCATCTTGACCCGAGCTGCTCTCAGCAAATCTGTTAAGTGTTGTGGTCGTAGTGGCTGGTTTCTTCGTTCTATTGACACCATTACTGTTACTTGTTCCGGCTTTCATCAACTTTGTCTTGCTGAGGTTGTCAGTAGTTCGGTAATTCCCTGAATTTTTTATTTGTCTAGATTATTATTAGAGTTTGTATTGTCGGAGTTCCTCCTTGTTGCGAGCATACTTTTCCTTGAAGATTAGAAAATATTAGTTGAGGACCCTGTTTTCTTCCTTGAGCTGCTAGTTTTATCGTTGGAGGTCTTTGTCGAGAGAATACTGGTAATGGTGGTGAACCTCATCCCTCCCTTCCTCATACATGGTGCTGCGTTCTTGGGCGGGCTTTCGTGGACGAGTTCCCCTACTATCGGATCCGCATTGGTTTTTGCGAATAGACTTGAACTATGAATATTGTTGTTGGTATTCATCTTCGCAGCCACGTCGTTTGTTTCTCCGGTTATATTAATATTATTGTTCTTATTATTATAATTCTACTTATTGTTATTTTTATTATTTCCTTTCTGTTATTTTTTTCCTCCGACTGCTCTGCCCACTCCCTAACCGTTGATGTGACGAATGGTGTTTCCTGCTTCGGAAAGACGATTCTTCAGTGGCAATCAGGCTCTCTTCCTTCCGGGAATTTTGTTTTTTCTTTGCGCTTTTCTCGAGGTGATTTATCCTCGCTGACAGCTCATACATCTTCTATCTCAGCTGTCGCTTCAGTTTTTTGGAATCTGGACAAACTTATGCTTATTTTTTGAGGTTATTCATTAGCAGATTGTCTGCTGGAATGAGGTATCCTGTATAGTATTACATCTATTCTCGACAATTAATGGGGAAAACCTTTTTTGAGATATTTAAAAAAAACAATAAATTTTGGTTTTTTTTTTATTTATGTTTTTGTTTGTTTATATATTTTATATCACTAGTATAAAATAAAAAAAACTGGACAACTTTTATAATCAATAATATTTCATTGAACAATCAAACATATAATTTTTGGATAAGTCTATATGATATTTTATTTGTGGAAGAATAATTTTTATTTTCATACTCTTTTTATCAGCCTCACCATTTTTTTGTTGTAATTGTTATTATTTTTTTTTTAAAAAAAGTATTTTTCAATTCGATAACTCTCATTGCATCTAAATATTAAATTCAAAAATATTTTCCTAACCGTGATAAAAAAATATAATCATCTTTGCTAAGAAAGAATTCTAGAATCAAATAACTGTCTATTGATTTTTATATTTACATTTTGATAATTATTGGTTTCGATGCTTTTTTTATTTCTAATATCCAAAAAAAATATAATAAATATTTGAATGACCAAAAAATTATTTAGATGTCCAAAAATGATAAATTATTTCAAAATAAATCTGAATAAAATATTTGTTGGTTAATAGATAAAATATTTTTTTATCTGCTGCCCTATAATCATATTATTGATCTATATTTTATAAACTAAATCAATAATATACAATTAACTTATATCATCTATAATTATATCTTTAAAAAAAATTAAAATTAATTTTATTAAGTTTTTTTAAAAACCAACCTTCATATTATATATAAAAAAAAAAAAATCACAATACATTCACTAAATTTTCCCAAAAATGGAAAAATTATCGATTAAAATCTATTTGATGCTTTCCACTTCCAAAACATGATCTACGCAATATCAAATTATTTTCTCCCACAAAGACGACACATCATTCTACTCCCCTAATTTTGTAGCGATAATTATCGTCTTGCAGAACGAAAGATGATATTATTTTTAAAAATAGGAAGTTATAGGGTTGTTAGATGGAATATGTGCGTGAAGAAACGATTGGGATACTTTTCAAGGCTTTATCGAAAACCCGAGAACTTGCATTGGGATTATTGATTTTGTAGAGTGTGCGATCCTTCTCTCTGTTATCTAAAATACGAAACCAAAGTAAGTAAAGGAAGAATTGAGAGTCAAGCAAGGAAATGCTGGTGCATAAGGAAGGATGGAAAGAAAAAAGAAACAGGGATAGCAAAGGATATTTGACATACTTTTGACATCGAAGAGTTCGAAAAAAGGTCCGCTTTGAAAACTTGTTTGAAACATGTAGTGGTAATAAAATTAGAGTAGAATAATTTTATCGAACTCATATTTTGATATTTTCAGTCGAGGGACTTGGAGATTTTAGCATCACAGAAAGAATAGAAAAATATATTTTTTGTATATATTTTGCAAAAATGAGAGGGGTTGATAAAAAATAATAAAAAAAAACTAGAAATATAAAAAAAAAATTTGAAAGGAGTCAATATCAATAAATTCAGATATTTCTCTGATCTTAACAATCTCAATTTATATTATCAACTGTTAGTTCAAAACTTGGTTTAATTCCTCCTTCTTCTTTGAGGTGGGCTTAACTGTCCGTACGCTCATTTGGGGGAGATCCGCTAGGCATAATCTGGCGAATAGTTCTGCGAATAGAAATCAGGAGTATCAATACGAAGATCAGCAAAATAGCTAAGATCATGATCAAAGCGATCATCAGTATTGATAAAGTGAATACAGATTAAGACAATTTTGACAAATAGGCAAGCTGTTCATTAGACATTGAAGTCACAGCTTCGAGAGACGAAAATACGCATAAGTTGTCTGAAAATGTGTAGTTCAAATCACAAGCAAGGCAAACAGTGGATGATTGGCAGGAGACGCAGCCTTAAATCAAATCAGAACAACTCGCGCAAAAACCATTAACTAAGAGAGCTGATGTAGAGCATGCAGTGCAAGAAGAAGGTGAACAAGCTACACAAAAAGGAAATAAAGAATCACATTATGAGCAAATATTTAGGTTAACAAAAAAGCTAGTTGAACAGGAGGTGCAGACAGAAGTCGACGAACATTCGGCACAGTTGGCGAGAGTCAAGCTGCAGGCCTGGCATGTCGAGCCTGAAATTGCGAAACCAGTTGAACAGGAGGTGCAGACAGAAGTCGACGAACATTCGGCACAGTTGGCGAGAGTCAAGCTGCAGGCCTGGCATGTTGAGCCTGAAATTGCAAAGCCAGTTGAACAGGAGGTGCAGACAGAAGTCGACGAACATTCGGCACAGTTGGCGAGAGTCAAGCTGCAGGCCTGGCATGTCGAGCCTGAAATTGCGAAACCAGTTGAACAGGAGGTGCAGACAGAAGTCGACGAACATTCGGCACAGTTGGCGAGAGTCAAGCTGCAGGCCTGGCATGTCGAGCCTGAAATTGCGAAACCAGTTGAACAGGAGGTGCAGACAGAAGTCGACGAACATTCGGCACAGTTGGCGAGAGTCAAGCTGCAGGCCTGGCATGTCGAGCCTGAAATTGCGAAACCAGTTGAACAGGAGGTGCAGACAGAAGTCGACGAACAGTACAGGCAATTTGTCAGTGTGACACTGCATATTTGGCAATGTGACGCTGTCAGGGCGTATCCTGCCTGACATATTGTACATACGCTTGATGATGTGCATACTTAACAGCCTGTTAAACTCTGATCACAAGACTTGTATACCCTCACCTTATTATCTGCACTTCCTTAAAATATAAATTTATTATTCGAAGAGATTGCTATAGTATTTTTTACTCCTACACTATTGAGGCTCTGACTCAGCCAATACGTTGCTCCTACTAACTTATAGACACGAGTGACACCTTCATATCCACTTGATATTATAAAACTTAAATCTTGAGAAAATACCCCACAGTTTAGAAAGGACGCAGCATTAGTAAGATTTTGATATGTCGCGTAAGTAGTAGTTCCTTTTTTATAGACCCTGAGTTGATAGTCCGTACTGGAGCTGAGGACAAAACTTTTATCATTCGCCAAGGAAGTTCCAGTCAAACCTGCGACAGCACTAGCCAGCGTCTGCAAGAGGGTGAAAGATGTTGTTTTGGTGTATATTCTTAATTTGTAATCACTGCTGGCTGAGGATACCGTCAGTCCGTCTGAAGATATGTCAACTGAAGTCACTATGGCCGTGGCATCGGTTAGTGTTTGAGAAAGTACATATGTGGCTCCAATCAATGTATAGACTCTTACTTTGAAATCGTTGCTTCCGGTTACCATTGTCCCACAATTGCTGGAAAAGGCGATTGCGGCAACGCCTAGTGTTTGATCTGTTATGCTGTAAGAGTAGGAGTATGTGGATCCACTGAGTATGTATACTCTGGTGACAGCATCCCCTCCTCCTGCGATTATAGTTGTCTTGTCGGAGCAGATGGCCACAGAAAGCACCCCACTTGTGGCTTCAGAGAAGGTCTGTGAGAGTGAGAAGGTGGTACCCGTTTTGGTGTAGATTCTTAACTTGCTGTCTTGGCTGGCTGCTGCCATGATGGAGGCATCTGACACAGTGGCGATTCTGAGGATGGCGTTAGAGGCTTCTGTGAGTGTTTGAGAGAGTAGGAACTGAGGACAAATAACGATGAAAAGTTGATATAATAGTAAGAGCTGATTCATTTGG
This sequence comes from Halesus radiatus, assembly GCA_022606495.2. Classification (NCBI taxonomy): domain Eukaryota; kingdom Metazoa; phylum Arthropoda; class Insecta; order Trichoptera; family Limnephilidae; genus Halesus; species Halesus radiatus. The sequence goes on along the minus strand of JAHDVE020001092.1, from coordinate 22,548 downwards.
ATAAAAAACATATTTTGAATATAATCATAAATTTTTTTATGAATATCCTTTTATTGATCAATTTCTGACACATAAAAGGTACAAATTGAATAGTTTTTCTGGACTCTTAAACAAACCCATTTTAACTTTCAATATTTTTCTTCCAGTGTGCGTAAGTTTTTATTTTTAACATTATTTTTTTAATCGTTTATGAGGATGGGAGAGGAGTCAAATATATTTTGTTGCAACTTAATGGGCTTATTTTATTCAGAAACTCTTTATTTGCAAATAACAATTTAGTAATACAAATATAATGGCAGAGGAGAACCCTTGGAAAAAACAGATGCTCAATCGAGCAGGTGGAGCACCCACTCCCGTACCTGTTGTGACTGCGCCGTCCACCAATGTCGCTCAGAATCAATCGATCACTGATACTGCAGCGCCAGTTAATCCATGGAAGGCTAAAATGAATAATGCTACCATTGTCCCCGTCAACCTCACTCCAGTGGCTGGAACTGGAACTGGGCCGCAATGGAAGAAACCAGATCCACCGTCCGCTCCTCAGTTCAACCAGAATGTACTTAAAAAACCAGATCAGCCAACTGTTCCCAGCACCTCATCAGGTGTCGTAACTTCGGCTACAGATAACCCTTGGAAGAAAAATATGATTGGAGGTGCAAGTACGACTCCGAACGCATTTGGTTCTAATGGCTCCACAAGCGGTGGATCAGGTTTCGGAGGAGTGGGCTCCTCATATAATAACAATAGCAACAACTTTAGTAATAACAACAACAAGAACTTTGGGAATAAAATATAAACGATAAAGGAGAAGAAAGAGCGAGAAGATAAGGAAAAGTTGGAGAAGGAGAAGTTAGAGGAGTAAAAACGGGAACAGGAACGATTAGAAAGGTAGCGAATCGAAAAAGAGAAGAGGGAAGAAGAGGAAAGAATCCGATTGGCAGAAGAAGCCAGAAGAATGGAGGAGCAAAGGCTGAAGGAAGCTGCAGATAGGACAAGAGAACAGAAAATGCTCGCAATTGAAGAGCAGATCGCAATTGCAAGATAACATTCAGACAAAGAAAAAGAAGCCAGAGACAGAGAAGAAAGACTAAGGGAAGAAAAACTAAGGGAAGAAAGACTAAGGGAGGAAAAGGAACGGGAGACAAAGGAGGCCAAGAATCGCAGAACAGGAACTTCAAATAACAGAAAACAAAATATAGTAAAATCTTCCACATCTAACTTGCACAGGATAATCCGTTCGGATGCAACTGAGAATTCTCTTCCTGAGGAGTGGTGGGAGTGTAGTGGAAGCCTTTTTATCCTCAAATCAATAAAACCAGACAACAACGAACTCTATAGTGAGAAACTCGATCGCCAGAAGTTTGTGCTCAGAATTCAACAGGAAAGATTCCGCAATGAATGCGAAAAAGAAATCATCCAAAATGTAAGTTCCCCCACAAGGATGATGGCCTACACAAAATAGGAGGGTTGCCGGGCCCATTTCAGTTACGCTTTGCTGACTTCCAGACTCGAGAGCGGTAAGACTGTATTCGATGATTCAGCCATCCGGGAACTCAGAAACACCATCAAATTTTACGATCGCCTCAACGACGCGATCACTGAAATTCTAAAAAAGGCAGAGTATTTTAAGTTGAGAGTGCCACTGATGGCATTTGCAGAATACAAAGGAGTGGCATGTCTCGCCCAGGCTGTAACCCGACAAGAGAACAACGCGGAATTTGCAGACCTTAACAAAGTTCCGTGGATCCAGTAGGATGTGCTGCTTCTCGAGAAAGAAATGCGGAAGGTATGCAGCAACTTTAAAATCGACATGCTTCAATGCAAAAAGTTTCCTCTGCCTTCTGACTATCCACTGGAGCATATCTATATACTCTATCTCAAGAATCCCCATGTAAAATTAGATGCGAAAAAACCCTAACTTCGCAGGGAGCAGTTGGAGAGTCTGGACTGGATCTATGGGATAAAGAATTTTAATACTTCGGTCAATAGCATTAACAGGCTTTTGGCAATAGAATCAGAATCAGGCTATCTGAAAAATGTGGCTGACTGCCTCAAACTCGCCAAGGCCATCAATAAAGTGTATCGAAGCGGACAAGCAGAGTTGGAAGAAGCAAACTTCTGGAAACTCATTTTCACCAACGACGAACAACTATGGGATATGGTTCAAGATGCAGGCTACCCGGCTGGGGGATTCAAAAAGATGGGAGTATTGCTTAAATTTATTGAGCATTATTGCGGAGTAGAATTCTAGCGGATCGATGATACCCTCTTTGAAACGGGACCGATTCTCAGAGGTAATCACCTGAAATGGTGTGGATACAGTATGTCTGGATTGGAAATTGTGGAGTTCACCAATAATTACCATAAATATTTGAAGGAAGGGAAACTAGAGCTGGCAACCTAGGCGATTGTAATGCGTTATCAGCTCGTAGAGATCCACGAAACAATGCCTCTGAAAGTTAATCTTGTGTTAGACCACGCAGAGCTCATGCTGTTTAAAGGCAGTTTCACAGATAGTATGGCAGAGGTGGCCAAAGTGTAGAGTTAAGTTTTGCCATTAGAGTTCCAGCGGATCAGGATATACAGCATATTGACGCAAAACTACTGTTCGGTCGGGGACGAACTGAGCCTGCTGAAGGCCACCGACGAGCTTTTCAAATAACTCAACTTCTACTATGGTCCCGAGTCACCCATGCACGTTACACTATTCGGCGTGCTCGGATATTTCTACTCTTCTCGCAAGCTTCGCGAGAGCATCAACTTTTATCAATTAGCACTCGGTGCAGCCTTGAAAGCCTATCACCACAAGCATTCCATAATTGCAGACATATATATGGATCTGTCGCAGGCCTACCTGTCTAATTTAAAAATCGAAGAAGCAGAGGATAGTCTGGAAAACGCCGCCAAAGTTTACGGACTTGAATCCCGTGTGTCTGGAAATAAGACTAAAATGGCACAAATTGATGTCCTCAGGGCGAAAGTCTTCCTCATTAAGGATAAGAGCCCCTTCGGAAGTGATGCTGCCCTTAATCTCTTAGATAAGGCGATGAAGGTCTATTTAAAATTCGAAAGACCCAATGAACTGACAGACCTCTATGTGTTGAGACTCGGACTGGAGAAAGATCCAGTACAGCGAGAGGTATCCGATGAACTATTTTTCATAAATTATTACTAACATTTTCTTTTTAGTTAATCATCGATGCTGTGTTCAATTTAGGTCAAAGCTACCATAAGACTCCGCTGATCAAGAAGGCGTACTAGTTGTCTCTCCAAGAACTGCTTCCGAAATTGGCGAAGTCGAAGATTGATAAGATGGGGGAGCTCGTACAGGCTCTCAACGGCAGCAGACTTGATGAAACGAATTCGGCTGCAGGGCTGACAAACAACCAGCATCTGTGCGAAACCCTGAAAAGAGGCGCCAGTATGCTTGAAAACGGACCTGCCTCGCGAGAGAAAGGTGAGGCTCTCCTTTCCGACATCCTGGGCTGCTTCTCAGAAGTTTAGTGGCGTCGACTGACTGGCCAGCCACATCAATGATACCCGTAATATATATATTGTTCAAGCTGATTGTGCAACAGAAACGAACTACCTGTTTAATTGATAAAAAAGTGAGATTCTTTACCAAAACAAAAATAGAGTGAAAAAGAATTATAAATTGTGGTTTTGTTCTGCAGAAAACAAAGGTATTCGAACATTCAAACGAACAATAGCTCTGTGGGAACTGGAAAATGAAGATTTAAGAATAAATTAGACTATAGATTTGTTATTTAGTCTAACTATATTTTTTTTTATTCTATCTTCTTTTTCAGATAGATTTTTCCATATAATTAGAATTGAATAGACAAAGATATATATATCTATCCCTATTTGAAAGTAAGAAAAATGCATAAAAAATAGATATATATTTTGGTTCTCCAATCAGTGTGGTTCTATCTTTGGTTCTTCAATCATCTTCGCTGATCCCTGTGTTTCACTTTTGGCGGCTTCGACTCGGTTACTGTTGTTCCGGGAGAGTACATGAGCCATCAATCGTTTCCTCGCCTCGCTGAACAACTAGTTTCGACGAAGTGTCCTTTCCTCACTTTTTATCAACTTTATATTTTGGTGGAGGGTTCTGACACTATCGTGGTAGAATAGCTCAAAGTCGTTTGTCATCAAACAATAATCTGCTTCAGATTGCATATTTGAATGAGTAATTCTTATTAATATATCGATATATATAAAGATTTATAAATATTTGGGTTTTTTCAAAATAAATAAAAAAATTTGTTTTTTAAAATACCAATACTTCCTAAAAAGTAGTATCGATGGAAGCATTTATAACCGAGCGTACATGTGTATTGTTATTTAATAAAGATAGACTAATTCAAAAATATTATATTGGCATTTATTATCTTTATATTTATTGGGAGTATAATATACATGTATGTATCACATCACATATCTAACATTAAAAAAATAATAATATTTATTTAGAAATGATAAATTTGTGAAAAAAATATTATATTTAAATATATATAATTTAATGTTATTTTGATATCTGGGGTTCAGAGAACTTTATTTTTTCCTCCCAAGTGTTCAGGGATCACAGTATCATCGACAAGTTTGACAAGGCAAGAATGAACAGTTTCTAGATTGTTGCCGACTACATCAATTTTAGCCAACGTCTGCTTAGGCAAGATCGGCCTCAACAGTTTCCACACCCCTGAAGCGAACCAGTTCATATTGGCTGCCACTAACTTGTATTGTCTTTCCGGAGAATACTTCATTGACAGGTCAATTTGCTTTGATGACACCGAGGGTTTAAAATTACTGATCCCTAATCCTGCTCCATCCAGGATGATGAATACCTGGTCGACGTGGCCTTTCATCTGTGTGGGGAGGTATATTTCGAAGAAATACAACACATACAGTAGGTATCGCTCAACATCCAGTTCTCCTGGAAATACTCGTGCAGCCATACTTAGCACCGTAGGTCTACCTTCTCGGTCTTTACCAATATAAATAAACATTTTCTTATCTATCATATCTTTGAAGTCGGAATATTGATATTTGGCTGTAGTTTATTTTTTCCATTCATCATATGCAATTAGTCCTTCTATTGTATCGTTAAAATGAAATCTAGCAATGATAAAAATATTATATAATATACATTTATTTCCATTTTTTGTTAAATATATAGTTTTACTTTTTTGCAATCAAGAATCGGCAGATTTCGTTATCACTTTTATGGGGAAATCGAGCCTTGACATTCTTGAAGATTTGCTGTTCCGAGTGGTTCAACTTCAGGTACCTCAGATGAGTAGAACTCCACTCAGGTCCCACTTTTGGTTCATTTTTCTACTTCATACTCGAAGCTCTGCTGTGCCTTGACTCGAGAGATTCTGGGGATTCTTCAGACCCTCTCGATTAGCGAGACTATCTTGATTACTCGGAGTTTCGCGATTATCTCGTGGAGATAGAAAGACTCCGAACTTTTCCTGCAAAAGTATTTGAGCTTTTGTAAATGAGGTGTTTGATCAAAGTGCAATGGTAAGCGAGGGATTTATGGGCCAATCCCTCATGAACCCATTCGCTCTGTTCCAAGGTCAGAACGTATTTTATTGATTGGTTCTTCATTTTAAATTATTAGAGACACTATACCAAATACAATGTAAAAAAATAAGATGTTAAGTATACCAAAAAAACTCAATAAAGTTATTAGAAATATATTTTAGTTGTGTGTACGGTTGTCCAGGTGTTACCATACACAGTCATCTTTGGGGAATGCGCAGAATCCATCGATTTATCAACGAAATGAGAGATGATTAGACTGTCTTTCTGTTATCCCAAAGACAGAATTTATCGAGTTTCCAGCCGAATAGGATTGTACCTCTTTTGAGAGGTGTTGTAATGGCGCGAGTAGACGGATTTGTCGAGTTTTTTTAAGGACAATTCCTCACAGTCAAACTGGGAAACATCGCTCAAATTGGAGCACTCATGGAAAATGGTGGGATAAAGATTATATAAATTGGAAGTATCCAGTGTTGACTATTCTCTGATAGGAAACTGTGCGCTGAGGAAGATGACATGACCAGAATTTTCGAGATCAGCGACTTCGATACTGAAGATAGAGTTGTCGACATTAGGGATGTTTAATGTTCTGGCTACCGACTAAAGTAAATATATATATTGGTTAAAGAAATATGATAGAGACACGGTTGAGTATCTCCAGCAGTTAGTGAATGTCAAAGCTATTGATGGTAATGGTTACATAATATTTGTTATAAAGGAGGTGTGCCCTTTGTTTTTATTATTCTATTTTCATGGTAGATATTTTAGAAATAAAAAAAGTAGATTTTTAGAAAGTGATAATATTTATATAATATGTTTTTTTTTAATATCACCCTTTTTCTTTAAAAATATACTCTAATTTTTCTTTTATTCGATATATTAATAATAATAATAATATTTTGGTGTTTATTAAATCCTATTTAAATAATAATAATAATAGGGTCAATGTTGTGAATATTATTTTATAAACAAAATAAAAATAAAAATACTACGATTTTTTGGCAAACTTATTATAATTAAATTTTATTTATAAAAAGAATATATCTAATAAAATATACTAATCTTACGTAATATATTTTATTTGAATGGCAAAAAAAATATCAAATATTATTTTTTTATTAAAAAAACTTGGAATAATACAAAATTTTTATATATGATTGACAAAAACCTCTAAAACAAGGAAACTAATCTCTAATATTGTTTGAAAATCAATACTAGTTAATCCTGGAAATGAAGACTGGTATAACAATTAAACTATTTTTTTATACTCTCTTGCAAAAATTGATCAAACTCTATTAACACGATTAAAAAGTCTTTTAAATCGGATCATCATCATTTTTTCCAGGTTGATAAAAAACTATATAATTAATAAGATTTCATTAAACAACAAAAATACAGGACCAAATCTAGCATTACAGATATACAGACATAAAATTAAAATCGCTATTATTGTTATTAACTGTAAAAAAAAAAACTGAACATTTATATTTTCTTTGAGTTTTTTATTAAATGAACTTAAGCAAAACTCAATCTCCTAAAACTCCTCTCAATATCCGAAGTTCTCTTGCCACAGCTGCAAAGCAAGCAAACGAGCCAACCAGCCACCACTTTGTCAAAAAACAGCTTTCCACTAATACTCGGGGAGGAGGCTACTCATAAAAATATAAGGCTCGAAGCTTCAACAGATAATAATCAGAACTCCTCAAGCAGAGAAATACAATCCAAATGTAGCTTGTAGGTATTATGGCTTACATTGAGCAAAATTTAAGCAAATAGTTCGCTCAAGCCGCCATCCCTTTACTGCAGGACGCCACGTAATCTCTGTTGAGGAGAGAGCCTCGGAGGTAAGCACATGGGGAGGTATTGACAATTGGAGGGGTGCCCTTCAGTCTCGCTGCTACGACATATAGAAGCAGCGAACAGGTTTTCGAAGATGAATTGAAACTATCAACGCCAAGAAAGAAAGATCAGATTAACTACAACTCTCAAGATCAAAATAAAATTGTGGAAGAGCTGCCCGAAGACGAGAGCAAATAGTCTCGATCCCACACAATCAGTCGGCAGAGGAAGGAGAAATAATCATCGGGATAAATTAGTCCAATCCAACAAATAGCAGGGCGATTGGAGGAATTCAGAAACTCTTCTAGAACGAACCTCAATAAACAACTATTAGCGGATGAGTGGACTGTGGTATCAGACAACCCCCTTTTAGCATTTGGTTATAAGTATTTTGATATTATCGCCGAACTTGAAAACCCAAAGGCCATGCTCGCCCCGATACTTGCCGCGCTTACTTAGAACTCTTATTCCCCTTCTCGAAAACCGAGTAATTATTCCCGTCGCCTGTCACAAACCGCACCTATTAACACCCACCCCCTGATTCCTAGCTCCCACTATCTTACCCTCTCCCAACACTGCATTGAGATTCTCCTCGAGTTCCTTGACCTCGCCAAGACAGAGCCAACAATAAAGTTGGCCGAATAATTCTAAATTATCCAGTCCCTTATCCTGTTTGTTCTGGAAAAGTTGCTGCCTTCGTATTTACAGCAGTGTGCCTACACGAACAGAGTTCACACCAAATAGATATTCAGTATATTGTCGAGAGAACTTTTCTTTGACATGAGATGGGACTCAAGCACGCCCATTCGCCTTCAAGATTTCCAGGGAAATGGGTATACTTACGTCCAATTACTATTTACGCCAAATGATAACGAACATCTTGAGCAAAAGTCCTTTACTATTTGTTTCAACGATGAACAGTTCTACACCTTCCTCAGTGAAGGAATGTCAAAGGAATCCTCTTCTGCCGATAAATAGAACTGATCGAATGGTGGATATACACAGTAATAAATGATTGATAAACTCCTGATTTGTGCAATAAAAAAATATTTAGACAAACTCTTTAATATTATTTTTTGAATTATTTCAATAAAAATCTAGACAATATATATATTTAGGATTTTTTACATCTATAGTTAATGATCAATTGGTTCGAAGCAAGAGGCTTTTAACTTTGTCGGGTAGGACTTGCCCCGAAGTGAATTCTGGCTAGAGATAAGCAATGATATACTTACACATCTGTGCATGAACTTGTACCTTAAATTGTATGCTGGGTAGGTCCAGATAGACCTATTTCTCAAGATTCATTATATTTTGTTGCAAAGTTTTCGAAACTAAGGCACTGTCGAAATTCGTTTTCCTGCTTCCTAGACTCAAACATCCGATGTACTGTTGCTCCAGATTTCCATGCTACAATAGCACCTTCACAATCTGCCCCACACAAAAATCGGAAATTTATTTTAAGTCAGTTCTTTCGAGGTAGTGTAATGCGAGTTTTTAGGTTTCTTTAACTGCTTTGTTGCTAGGTTTGGCAACAATTCTATCGAGGCATTCTGTCAACACTTGGTCAACAACAACAATATCCTGAGATGGAAGAAACGACAGATTCTGAAGTACACTATTGACATCTTTGAGGTAAATAGACTTGACGTATTTCTGTGCCTGTTGCTTTGACTATTTGGAGGCATTATATGATGATTGTAGTTATTCTACGATTTTCTCAGCGCCATGATCTTTGGGGATCTTGAAATAGTAGTCGTGGAGAGTATGGAGAAGATTTATCTTCCATTTGTCAGATGGCATAATATTCACCACTGTCATCGTTAAATAGATATAAAATATCTAATTCTTGAATAAGTACTTTTTGTTAAGAAATATGAAAAATAATAAATTGGATTTTTAGAGGATGCTAAATTACATATTTTGGCTTTGGTGACTTTGAATGTGAGCTTATACTCGGCTATCTGCTACTCGTCGAGACTCATGAACAGACCCAGAGTAATGGCAGATACAAATGCCAGAGGCAGTGCTGACCTAAACTCATGAAATTACTATTGCTTTCGGGCATTCGTAGCCACCTCATTCACTCGAGTGTACAGACCGAGTTACTTCTGAAAGTCAGTGAAGTTGTCTTGCGATGAGTAAGGTTTTTTTTTGGAGCAATACTATCGAGGTAAGCGAACTAGGCCTTGTTTTCCAACAACCACCAGTATGAGAATACGATTTTGCATCAAAATATATCACTGATAAAAAATAATTTAAAAATAATTTATAATTTATTAAATTCGTCAGTCTGTATAAATTTCTACAAGAAATTGTGTTCAAATAGAATATTAAAAAAATAATTAAATCTTGACAATCAATTGACCTCGTCTTGAAAACATTCAAAAATCAATTCATTCTGGTCGTTTTCGTACTCTCTGATTCTATCTTCTGCACGCATCTCTACCCGCTAGTCCTAATCCTTTACGTGGAACATGTGGGAGCATAGGTCGAGCACTGTCTTCTTATCGGCGTCGTTTTCGGATTAGTCATCTTGATGACTGCCATACTTGTCTGCAAAATCGCGAATTCTCTCCACGAGGCGGGTCTGCTCAACTTGAGTCTTGAACTTGTCACGATTCAAGTATGAAAGGCAGATAAGGAGATGCATAAGAACTGACACAGGGAGACTGGTGTCATTAATATGTTTAAGGATGGTCTCGATGAGATCACGGGTAGCTTCAGGTTTTTTTTCGAGGTAAGCCATACACGTTCGCGAGTGAATAAGGTTGGCTAGCATTGCGGTAGCAAAGTCAAGGCAAAAAGAGTGAATCTTGATCTGAAAGGAACGTTTAACTAAGGTGAGCGCCCAGTTGATCATGTCATTGTCAATGTAAGTGGAAACCAGTGATTATTTAATGCTGCTCTTTTGCAAGATGGCGAGGCAGAAGCGTTGGGTAACATTACCGTTGTCCTGCTCCTTGAGGATCTTGATGATGCGCTGCAGCACACAGTCGTTGTTGTTGTAACTGAGGTACTCCACACCTTTGAGTGTCGAAGAAATCACGCTTATAAGGGAGGTCATGGCATGCCGCAAAGCCTTATTTTTTATGCTTAGTATCTACAAAATGAAGTCGAAACGATCTGTCTCATAGATTTTAAACACGTCGCGCTTTATGAGCTCGTAAACTAGATTTTTGCGCAGTTCGGGAGCGATTTGCAGAGCATTTACCCGCAAGCTCAGGAGGATTTCAATCATTCCTTCGATATTCTTCTCGTTGAAGTTCTGCTCAAGTTTCTGTTTGTGCTCGATGATGATCGATTCAGACAAGAGCTCAGTGCCTTCTAACCTCCCCTCGTTAATAATGACCTTATGGTGCTTGCCCAGTTGGATTTTGTAGTTTTCTATTGTTTCGGTGATGTTTTCGTGTTTGGACACCTATTTCGTGAAAATAAATTGTGATAATTTAAATGGGTTGTTATAAATGATTTATTTTTACTTATTTGAGGCTGTTGAGAAGTTGGAGGATATTGATAGAGACAGAAAAGATTTGCCTTCCTGCCTGCAATACCTGCTGGTATTTTTTGTTATTGAGTTTTGCCTCCTTTTCCAGGCCTGTTTACTTTTTTGTCTTGACTGAGGAGTTCTTGAAGAGCTGGACCAGAGCTGTGTCTTGGTGTTTATTGCTGGGTTTCTTTTGGGATAACATCTGTTAAATATTTTTTTTAAATATATAAAATAATTTAAACATTAAGACGGAAGCAAGTACTTTCTATTTAATATCCTTTTCCAGGGCATCATAAGTGTTGTTGAGATCACAAAATCTGAAGTATTCTTTCACGTATTCGAGAATTTCTTGTTGGTATTAGGATTGCATCTAGATACAAGTTCAAACGATAAGGAAGTGATTAATGTTATATTTAATTTAAATTGTGTCACTTTTTTGTGTTCTTATTAAGTTTTTTATTAAAAAATGGAATTCTAAATAAATTACAAAAATCAAATAGATGTAAGGACATATAATTAGTTAGTATGATATAATATTATATTAAAAATTATTTTACATTTTTTATTGTTAATATACATATCCTAAAAATAAGATAGAAATGACTTCGGCTTTCCATGGCATGAGTCTCACCGAAATCTTCGAGATACCTCAGGTCCAATCGCTCCTCCTCAAAGTAACATTTGATAACTTTAGGATAAATACTATAAATATACATTGCCGTAATATACACTTTTTTGAAGGCTTAAATAATTTGTTTTGACTCTTTTCCACTTAACGTAGTTCATTTAAATTTGTTTTCACTATAGTTTTGGTATCTTGGTCTCATCAACGAATTCTCCGTTGTAGAATAATAACAACAATACTTTCGGATGATCAAGAAAAGTGTTAATTTCGCTAACTGCTTCTCCTTTGAGATGCCCATTCAGATGTATCATTCACTGCTGGAGAAGACTGCCACAGCCCTTACAGCACTCAACTGTTCCAAGATCTTCAATACTATCCTCAACTACATGAAAGTAAACAAACTTGGCTTCATCTCCTTTGAAATATTCGGCCTGCACTTTCTGCAACTATTCGGAAAAATGCTTGACTCGATGAACGAGAAAATGTATTCAAATATATAATATCTTTCAATCCAACTCTTTACACCTTTGTATCTGTATCGTATATATAAATATTGACAGGATGAGCAAAATAATCCGAGACATGTTTATCAGCATGACTGTTACCGACAAAATGGGCAAAGTCTACTATAAAGATAATAAGCAGATACAGGCTGTTAACCTCTCGGAGCTCAAGGATATAAAGGTTGCCAAAGGAACGTCTGCCCTAGAAAACCCACATTCGAGCAGCCTCCTTGGGGAGAGTTATACCCCTCTCCTCCCACAGCATCAATAGACCGAGCGTCCCCGCAGCCAAACCACATTCCCGAAGCTGGACAGTTTCCAGAGCAGACATCATATGAAAAGTACCCTAAACAAATAAAGCAGACACGACCGAAGTGATGGAGGTATATATCCAGTCGGCGAGAAAATGCGGATTAAGCCAAAGGCCAACATTTCTTCGTTTATGGTAGGAGGTTTCTAAATTGTAGACTATAGTGACAGCATCAATCAATTGCATAAAAAACTACTGTCCAAGATATTGCTTAACAAATGACCCCTTTTTCTATTATGTAAGTTGTTTATAATGTTATCAATTATTTTTTACTTATTAATACAAAATTACAAAAGGTTAAGCTTTTATTTATTTAGTGCAAACGTAACGTTTATATATTGATATAAATTATCAATTTTGTGTTTTATTCGATAAAATGGAAATTATTAATATTTATGAATTTTTTTATTTTTTTTAAATAGAGCTGATTATTTAAGAAATAAAAATCAAATAATTGGTGTTATTATTATTATTTATCGGAAAGTAAAAAAATGGATATATGAATAACGAATGGATCATTGGAACTATGAAATTGGCAGGTGAGCTCTTTCGATGTTCGTGACAGTCTCTGTCAGTACATTGTTCACACGATTCCTTCGAGCCAGAATCTGAACTATTTGTTCATCGACCTGATTGGACTTCTTGAGCTCGTGCAACAGTCCCGAGTTGATCTTCTCAAGACCCAGAATCTGTCCCATACACCTGTTCACTTCTTCCGAAATTTGTTTGTTCTTGTACAGAGCTTCTACCCTCTTTTGCGTCAAAAGCTACGCCCTTTGAACCTCGTCCACTATTTCCTCTTCAGTTTGCCTACATATTTAATAAAAAAAAGAAGAAAACAAAATATAAATTGAAAAGGTGATTTACCTGTCTGCTTGTTCGATATTTTTTAATTTTATCAATGCTTATTTGTTGCCTTGGATTTAGGCCTCTAATTTCTGGCCAACTTCAGCCCGATTTCTGAGGGCTGCCATTTCTTCTTCTTGGAGAGCAGATATTTTTGCTCTCACTTCCTCAGAACGTTGCTCGGCATGCACGCTGGAATCTTTGGCGGCCTCGAGTGCCTTCTGCATCGAGGCGAGGCCGGCCCAGGCCGCCGCCTTCTCCTTCTCCGCCTTTACCACATTATTTCTTTTGATGTTTATGGCTGACTCCACGGCCCCACACTCCCTCTCCAGTGCCTTGATTTTTTCTATGTTCTAATCCAAGCAGGCAGATAGATCATCGCATTCGCGCTCCAGCCTATTTCGATCTTGTTTGAGGGCTGTGATGCTCGACCCAATGAATCTACTGTCCTCTCCAGCTTGCGCCACTTGATCCTCGCCTCTGGTGTTATAGGCCTTGATATCTGCGATCTCCATAACCTGGAGATCCACTTCCTTTCTAAGAACTTCGCATTGATGGTTCGTGAGGTTTGAAGCCTGTGCGGTCTGCGAGACCTTAATCTTGAGCTCATCGACCCTCATTCTATAGTCTACGAGAGTGCTGCGACAGGTGTCCAGCCTGAGGCGATAGTCTTTTTCAACCCTCTCCTTCTCATCGAGGAGCAACGAGTAGCTGGATTCGATCTGTGCGATTTAATCGTTTAGAATAATAAAGTCATTCTCCAAATCTCTGAAGGCAGCCAACTGCATTTTGAGTTGGCTGACAATCATGTCTTTGTTATTTCGAGATTCGCTTTTATGCATTATGGAAAATGGATTTTTTTATCTATTAGAGATATATATGTATATATATTATATATGATTATTCGATAAATATTATATTGGAAACTATTTTTTTTTTGAAAATGCTAATCTTAAATTATTCTATATATGTCAAGGTTTTTTTTATTTAATTATTGATGAGTTTTTGTTTTTTTTCCCTTAAACGATGTTTATTTTTAATATATTTTTAATGATTATTAATTTTATTTTTTGTTCGCATAAATTAAAATTTTTATGACTACATCTGTGAATACAGCAATCAATCATAAAATTAAGTAAAAAAATACATTTCAAATACAATAATATTAAAATAAATTTACCGAAGATAGATATCTTCACACTTATGTGAATGTAATGTAATAATAATGATAATAATAATATTTGCTTTTTTTATTAGCGATCAAAATAATCAAATATGCAGCAACAACCATAACAACAGGCTCCTAATAAATACAAGAAGAAGAAACAACTCTCCAGCAAGGAAATCTTCAGGACCATCGCATTCGAGTACCGCCAGGATTAAAAAATATCCATCGATCTCATTGCAGAAATAGTCTCCAACATGTTCTATCCACGCGAAGTCTCTGGCGAAGGACGCAAGCGCTACCGGCTATTGCTCACCAATGTACTCAAAGAGTGTGCACACTACGAAAAAGCAATCAGCGAAGTCGACTTCTGCAAGGCGATGGGACAAGTCGAAAAAATGGTGACTGAAGAATTCAACGACCTCTTCTGCGACAAGATCTATGAACGATTCAGGAATAGAGAGCAAACCCATGGAGAGATCGACTTGTTAAGATTCCAGGAACTCGCCAATGCCATGAAAATTAAGAACGATTTGCAGACCAAATAAATGTACAAACATGTCACTGATACGCAAGAAGGCATCAGCAACGAAAGGTTCAGAGAATTTCTTCGATGATACATTTTATCGAGTCATTTTAATTATTATTTTATTGAGAAAGTTAATAATATTTTTCAATTATTAATTTTCAGGCCAAAATATTGTAACTTTATTTTTTTTATAATATTCCCTCGACATGAAAATAAAATAAAAATATTATTTAAAAAACAAAAGGAAATTAAATACTGGACACATAAAATTGATAAAGTAAATTAAAAAATCAAAAAAGACTAACAATCATTGTCACTATTCTGAAAACTATCTTAGATTAGCTTTTTTCGGAATTATGAATGACGGGTTATTTCTGGTGATTAGCTCATTAATCGCTGAAACCAACAACTCGGTAGCCTCTGTATCATCATCGACGATGTGGGCCGCGCTTTCCTTGATCTTCTACTTACTCTAACCAAACTCGATCCTACATTGAGGACACTTCTTCTCCTCCTTTCTCAGAACGTATTTATCCAGACATCCCTCACAATACGAATGCTAAGAATAAAAAGAAAGAAAAAATATATATATTTAGTATTAATCGATGAAAAGAACATATGTGATATGATATGATTAAAGTGTTTTTTAATATTTTGCTTGGTTACACTGCAGGGGAGCATAAGTTCCACATTCTTATCAAGACACAGACAGCATTGCTCTTTAGGTTATTAATTTCCAGGCGTATCGGACAGGATATTTTCAGTCGTGCTTATGAGGCCTGCCATCATGTCCCTCAACTCCAGAAAGCTATTTATATTGAGGCTGATTTTATGTTTCTGGGCTCTGATAACTTGACCAACGATGGTTGCGCTTCTGTATGTCTGGAAAAATCTAACGGTGATGGACAAGGGGTCAAGGAGGATGACGTAGCCGAGTTCTTTACGAGATTTGGTTTGATCAATTGAGTTGAAAGATTTAATAAGGTTTTGAATATCCTCGATCGAATTGATATTGGATAACTATGGGTGTCTGTTCCCCATCTTTATTATGTATTTTTTTTAGAGTGTTTGGTTGAGATGTTGAATTCACAAATAAATATATGTATATTTATTATATTTGATATTTATTAAATTTATACTTATTGGCTTAATAATATTCTAACAAACTACCTAAATTTAGACTTTATAGAATATACTAATAAATTCTTTAGGGGTTATCTTTGGTAATTCTCTCTTATTTTTATTATTAAAAAAAAGGCTAATAATATTTGTATTACGAAGTGGGAGAATAATGATCAGAACTTTACTCCATTGTATTCTAACTGTAGCTGTATTTGCGCAATAAATTCCACACTATATACAACTACAGAGTCAGATAACTAATGCCAACAATCACAAAGGAATGGCTTTCAACAGTGAAAACCAGATAGTGCTGCTGGCTGGTACTGATCTCTATGTCAACGTCTATACCCTTATGGGTGCAACCTCTACAATCGTCCAAAGGCTCCTAGTCTCCAATTAGATCACAACCATAGATATCCAGACTGATTCTGAATGCTTTGCAGGAGGCGATGTTGGCGGGAATTTACAGATATTTACCTTAACTGCAGCCTCCAACACCCAATACGAAAAAGTTCAACAGATCTCTGATGCCTCTGGCTCAGCTATCATATAAGTTTGCATCAGTGCAGATGGAGCCTCTGTGGCTAGCATATCCGCAGACATGAAAGTCAGAATCTATGTGAAGACCAGTTTGACTCCAACCGTTTATACACTTAACCAGACTATAACGATGGCCGCGACTCCAAACGCAATCTCCATATCATCCGACTCCTCGATAATTGCAGTGTCGGTGAGTGACGTCTATATTTTTCAATTTTCAAACACTCTTTATGAATGGGAACAAACGCAAAAAATCGGTGGACTCTCTGACCCCACTCTGGTATCGTCCTCCAAGGTATCGATTTCTCCTGACTCTACAATCTTAGCTGCAGCTTGCGAGGGTGAAATCTATATTTATAACAACAGTCTGGGTAATTTCGTATTTATCCAAACCATTGTTGCATCAACTTCTGCTTATGTCTCCACGATACAGGCACAGTCTTCAAGATATATTGTTGCTGGATACTATGATAATACAACCAACATCTATTTTCTGAACACGACCACATTTTTATACTCCCTCTTACAGTCTATCATCTATCCTGCGAATACCGTCTACAAATCCGTACTCGGCACTGATGCTTCCATATTGGTGACACTAGTCTATCTCAACTCGGCAGTTATTCACATGAGTTGCAATCTTGCAATTCCGGGCTGTCTTACCTGCATGAATTACATACTTTGTTCGACATGTTCTACTGGCTGGATCCTTATGGGAATGACTTGTGAAAACTGCAATAGTCTGATGAGCAACTGCTTAACTTGCTATTCATCCAGTAACTGCACAACCTGTATCACAGGCTATGCTTCGAACAGCGGCACCTGCGTCCTCTGCAACTCAACTTTGCCAAACTGCATCCAATGTAGCACTCCCTCCTACTGCTTGGTTTGTACATCTGGAAATGCTCTAACTAGCGAAGGGGTGTGTGTTGGTTGCGAGTTGGCAATCCCCAACTGTAGTGTATGCAGAAATACGCTTCTGTGCAGTCAATGTCAAGATGGCTTTGTTTGGGATTGGGACAGTGGGTCATGTTCTCTGTGCAGCCAGTTGATCGTAGGATGTCTTAGTTGTTCTAATAAACTCACATGCGACATATGCTAAGGATACGTGACCCTTAACTCGAACCAGACATGTACAGTTTAGCAGCAGGACAACGAAAAGACTTTGTAAGTTTTAAGGACAGTTGGAACATATCTTGACTACACAATTATCGGAATATTGATCCTAACGATCGGTATCGTTTCTGCCAAGTTCTTGAGTAAATCTGGAGGTCAATTCTAAGAAATCCCTGAACCTATTCCTTCCAATCACTGAACACATCAATAATAGCATTTTTTAAGAAATCGCGGGATAAACATATCTATGTATTAACTGAATTTTATGGTTGTCAAAATGCTATCTTTAAGATATTATGGACTTTTGGTTGAGACTAGGTTTTCTCAGATTATATAAAAGATATATTTATTTTAAAATAAAAGATATCAATTATTCTTTTAGAAGTTAGTTTATAGTTTAGTAACATTTGTAGGACATTCATAAAAAAAAGATTTTAGTGATATAGCATAAAGATAATTTAATATGTATTTCAGCCTCCTCTAGATATCCTGCCACTGATGGAGGAGAGATGCAGTTTGTTAAGGGTGCAATACTGTGCCACTCCCCCCTGCAAAACTGCATTCATCAGATAGTGGCCCTGCAGCAGGAGAACGTGGTACTTCAAACTCAGGTATACGCCTATCCCATCGAATATCTTGTACAGCTCGGAACTGCTCTTGTTGTGGATATCGTTGTTACCGGCTAATATTTTGCAGTACTCCAAGTATGCCTCCCTTTCTTTCAAGTCCACCTTCAGAGCCTCCAAGACACTAATGGCTTCATTTCTTTGTTCATCGCGCAGTAGTTCACAGTAATAGGAGTATTTATTCATGATTGCGAGTAGCTTGGAGTCTTCAACAATGTCGTTTCTGTCGGCATTCTTCTGGAAATACTCGGTGAGTGCCTTGCGACCCCTCGGATCACTGATGAGCTGCCTCTCCTGTTCGAAGAGTATTTTGCTCATCTGCTGGTATTTCTTTATCTTTTATTGTTGGTGCTTCACTATTTTGGCTGCCAAATTGTTAACGTATCTCTGCTAGTATTTAATTTTGATAGTCTCGTTGATACTCATCCACCAGCCTCTCATATCCTATTTCGAAGTTGCAAGTAGTTTGATGGTTTTGAACTTCTAGTGGATCGAAAATATACACTTAGATTCATCCACGAGTTCTAGAGTTGCATTATCAAGAGGAATGAAATTGATCTGATCTGGAAACTTCAAAAAAATTATCATCTCATAAAAATAGTAAGAATTATTTAGCATTAATATTGTACCTTTCTTCCTAAACTTATGGTACATGAGATAATCCGGATGCAGTCTGAACTGGCATTATTCAAATGTATTTGTTTTGTGACTAAGTTTCGATAAAATGCCTGTTCTGATAAACTTTGTGCCTTCGCTATCGAGTCGCTGCATCGTCTGTCCCTGGATCATTCCCTCGCTCCGATAGTGGGAGTAACCCATCACCAAAAAGCCTTTGGCGTCCAGTGGCACTTCTTTGAATACCTAGGAGAACCTCTCATACTTGTTAAGCTTTCGTTTAAGAATGGTATTTTGGGTCTTTTTCTGTCGGATTAGCAAATAAATATATTATTTATCTTCTTGGCTGGCCGATTGCAAGTACTGGCCGACTTCTTGGTCCTCAATTTCTATGGACTGCTTCATGTCAGTGTTCAAATATAATAGCAATCGATTATCATCTTATTTGGAGTGACCGAACAACTTGCTCAGAATGCTAGTCATATTTAGATTTATTATTATCCTCTATTTTTTTATGATATATACTCGGTTTTTCTTTGTTTATTATTAAATTTCCACATTATTAGATAAATTTATCAATAAATACAAATATATATAAATATATATAAATATAGTACTGAATCTTGAAATCATTAAAATAAAGTTAAACCAATACCATTTATTTGTGATTAAACAGTAAAGTCAATACTAATTCAAAGCTAAGGATTTTTACAATTTCATATAAAATTAAAAACCTATCATTCCAGAATGATTCTCTTTGCCTGGACTATATTTCTGTATGAGAAAGCCTCGAATTTCCATCCATCTGCTTTGTAAAATTTGTTCTGAAATTCCACCCATTGGAGTCGCAAAGCATGCAAGAAACACTCCATGCTGTCCATACACATGATAACCGCGAAAGTTATTCCGAAGAAGAAATAGAACCCAATCATAATTACGATGATGTTCGCACTCTCGATACCTCCACCGACTGTCTTCTCGAAAAATACTCGAGACAACTGGGAATGTGCAAGGGAAAGGGCCCAGAGCCGCAAATAGGAGGCAGTATTCGAAATTGAACCGAGGACGAATTCGATTGTTTCTATGATTTGATGGACTGCAATTTCTCCAAAATCCTCATGCTCATCATGACTATCTGTACTCTATTCGACTTCATCTATTTGCGTATTGAGACTAGTTCTCAGTTAATTGATCAAACTTTCCTCATGATACATTTTCTATTATGTAATTTTATGAAAGGTTTTTGTTGAGTATAATTCATTTTAAGTACGTGAGGTCGATTTTAGTGAATGCAAGTTTTCTTCAGCCACATCAGCAGTGGCTTTGGAATAAGCATTAAGGGAACCATAATGAGGGATATTTTAAGTAGCAAAAGTTGCAGTTATTCTTGTTGTTATACATCCCAGAGTGGCTAAATCAAAATTAATCATAAAAAAAAAGAAATATTTGTCAACTGTAAGAAATTTTAAGTTGAAATACTTTGCCTTCAGTGGACCCAAATTTGAGAGGAAGTGCAATCATTTGGCCAATAATGGAAGGGGCCTGGCTCGATGCTACATCCACTCCCCAGTTTATCGTCCATTTGGTAATGATAAGGATACACATATAGCCGAATGTGGTGAGCATAAAGATCTGTTGAGGCAACCACTCGAACACCAGATCTAGATACAGACCAAAGTGGACACTGTTTAGCATCTTCAGAAAAATAGCTATATTTCAACAGATTTTGTTAGTTATTTAGATAAAAAAAAAGTTACCTATGGTCATTTGAAAAACTCCAACAATGACAGCGAACTTCATTTTGAAGGAATTGAAGTAGTTAAGTTCATTGCTCGCAACGATCCATTTGGGGTCCAGTCCCAGAGGGTAGACGCATCCTTAGATTTTGGTGGCGTACTCTCCTTCGTTGACGTAACAGCTGCCGAACACATTGAGAGGAATGGAGAAGAAATCGTTGTAGATCCACCCGCAGTAGAAAGCGAAGATTCCCATCATCAGCACAAGATACCGATATTCGTATACGCTTGACATCGTATATTTGACTGTACTCGATCTGCATAAATATATTCCAAAGGCGAGCAAGACTCCTCCGTGACCGATATCTCCAAACATCACTCCAAAGAGAAACGGAAAGATCGCGATGGCAAAGAGGCCGGGATTAACTTCTCCATATCTAGGAGTACCGTATGTGTTCACGATTTCCTGAAACGGAGCAGTGAACGAGTTCATTTCAAAATGGGTGGGTGGTTTTTTATCAGTCTTTTTTTACTTGATATTCACGTAGCTGGGCAGTCTGGCAAAGAGTTGTCCGAAGCTATCCGTAGCAACCCAGACATGTGCCACTGAAATCACTCTTTGTTGCTCTAATAGATTCATATTAATGTATGTAGCCTTCTCTAATTCGAAAAACAGGCGGTATATTTCAATTCGCGAACAGTCCGACTTAAAGGTAGGAAAGTCCACCTTTTCCACCAGGTCACGTAGTTCATCCTTTAGATTTTTGTCTGTGATGTTTGCAAGTTGCTTCGTGTCAGTTACTAAAGCATCGATCTCAACCATCTTATGGTAATAATCCTACTTAGCTTCGGGAAGCGAATATTTTTTCGCGCTGAAACTTTCACATAATTTTGTGATTTTGGAGCTGATTGTGCCTCCATTTTCAAGCATCAAAATAAAAACTGATTTTCCCTTGCCTGGCTCTTCGTCTGTGACGGGAATGTCAAATGTATAGGCCAGGCTATTCCCTTTAGTTGTTCTGAAGACTATTTTCGTAAATCGCTGCACGTCGGTCTTGTTTATGATACCCGCGATAGTCACCAAAGCGAATCTACTCGATACATCTCTTTCATGGACTTCAGCGTTAGCCCCATCCTTAGAGTAGAATACTTATCTGGCTCTTGATAGAAGAATCTTGAAATAGTCTAGGTCGCGAATCTTGTCTTTTAAGAGACTCCTGTTTTTAAAGAGTTCATCGATGCGTTTGTATTTGACTTCTACTTCTTGTTCCATTTCATCGATGTATGTAACCCTGCTCTTTTTTCGAGATTAGAGAACTAAAAAAATTAAAGAAACGTGAATATTAAGAGAAATTAATGATAAAAATATACGAAAATTATGATATCCTAATGAGGAACGGATGAGAATGTCAAATTTGTAATATTATTATTTATTATGTTTATTGTGTATATACTTTGTTAGTAGTGTTGGGTAAATGCATCGCCATCTACAGTTGGGATGGTCTCCAAATCATAGACTTTCAGATGCTTTGTCATGACCTAAATCTTATGTATACAATCATCGCATCGCTTGATGCTGTTTGTGAAGGGTTTATGAAAGTCGTTTGGGTTGGTGTCGACCAGCTGAGCATTATTGAAGGACCCAAGCATCGACACGACTTCATAGGCTGACTCCTTCGGAATCTGGATGCTGTAGAAAGACATCTCCATAGATCTGAAAATTGACATGTTTAGAATTCAATATTTTTTTTTTAAAATATAGATATTGACTATTATTATAGATATAGTTATAAATTTCCATAAAGATTTGTTTTTTTTGTTTCATAAAAAAATACTTACATATAACATAGGTATTTTTTAACTATTTCAGTTGATATAAAGTAAAATTCCTGATGATATGTTATATTAAAATATGCTATTCCTCCTTATAATT
>JAHDVE020001091.1:0-227180 GCA_022606495.2 Halesus radiatus | reverse complement strand
AATAATAATTGTTACCCTTTGCACTATGCACAAAAATCTTGTCTTAAGTTTTAAAGAGCTTTAGTTTATCAATTCATATTTATTAATTAATAAATTCTTATTTAATTGTTTTTATATTTTAATTTAAAAAATAAAAAATTTCTTCCATTAAAATACCGATAGAACAAGGACAGTATTTCCACCTGACGTCTGTGCTCCAAAGATTGCAGTCCGTTTGTTAAGATACGCAAATCTATCAAACGGACCGCTCATTTCTGCACAGAGCAAAGGGTTTTTTTTCAGATATTTTGGGACTCCCGACCAGAGGTGGCTGCCAAATTCTATAATTGGGCGCACTTGCGATTTGTGCAGGGTCAGCAGTTATGTACTATTAGTATCTGCGGGCCCTGACAGTACGTCTAGCTTCTGAGAGACTAACTTTACTCTGGCTTCGATGGAGCCCACAATCCCGAGGTGGTCACTTGAGGTTACTCCAAGCTTATCAACGGAGGCTTCTGTCTTTTTCTTTAGAACACTTTTTTGAGGTTTTTATTACAGGGAGCAGTAGAATTTTTTGTTAAATATTTTGTCCATTTGTGATTGATGCATAATTTTTTTGCTTTGTGTATGTAATTTATTAGTTAATCGTCTATTTTTATTATTATTTCTTGGAGGTCAATAAATCTTCCCTGTATTCAAAGGTTTTCCGTGTTGATTTCTTCTTCCAGTTTCGTAATACGCTGTTCTATTGATTTTTTTGTTCTTTGGTCTTTGACCAATTGAATTTTAGAGATTTTGTTTTTGATTTCTTCTGGAATGACGGTTACCGTAATTAAATGGGTTGAATTTTATTCAAGACACTTTCACTATGTGTTGTGTAAATTGAAGCACGTCCGTGTCCAATCGCTATGACAATAACGCTGATAATAATCGATTCTCATAATAAATATTCGTATTTTTCCAGTGATTTTACACAGTTATTTTATTTTTTTAAATTTCAGGAAAGGAAGCCTTTTTTTTAGGAAATTACTTTCCGACTATTACATTATTACAAAGATAATAATAAAAAAGATATTATCGACATATACAACAAGTCAATAGCAAAATATAAACATACCTTATTTAAATTTATTTCAGCAACAGAACCAGTCTAATTGAATAAATGATCTTCGTCTGGTTCGAACTGGTTAATTTGTTATTATGATAATTATTTTATTCTAACTTACTGGCTTACAAGGTATTGTTAAAAATTGTTTTTTGAATTTAATGTTGATCATTAAATTTATTATTGAAAAATCTCCATTAAATACCAACTTCTTTTGTCTCTGATTATTTATACTTTTTCCTTGCCATTACTTATAATATAATGCATACGTATATATATATATTTTTTAAATTTTGCATTCATTGTTATTTTTTTAATAAGAATTTATATTAATATTTGTGCCTTAGTAAATAACATGTGCGTCATGTACTGATAAAAAAATGTTAAATGTGCAAAGCCCGATTTAGGCGTAAATAAATAAATAACATGGATTATTTTTTTTCTTTGAAGTATTAATAAAAGATAGACCTTTTAAATGCTTTTAATACAATAAATCTTCACTTCATTTACCCTACTAAATTCTTGTCCAATTGTGCAGATATGTTAAGTACTTACGTAGGTATGTTTTTACTATTTTTTTAAACGATTTAAGCTTTTTGAATTAGCGTTCATGAAAATAAAATAAAAAAAAAACTAATCAATTCCTGTCAATAATAATTTCCACAGATTACTGTGATCGATCGGCAACTACGCCAACAACAGTTCCAATCCTCCGCCATTTTCTCCAAACGTCACTCGAATCGATCCGGTGATGAATTGCCGCCATCAATTATTATTAACTGCTCAGTATTTGAGTACAAATCCACGGGGCACTTATAAGCAAGTGATGTATGAAGGCGAAACAAGTGTCGCTTGAGACCGACTGAGCGATCAGCGAAGGATCCCGTAATCCTCGCATGGGATAAGAAAACACGAAACGGATCCGCTCGGCTGCCTGGTAAGGATTAGCGACGTTTTGTCATGAAAGTGTAAAGGTGTCTTTGTAGGGTGGCTAGTTTGCGGTGACAAAAACAGTAGTTATCGTTGCTTATTATTTAAAAAAACATTCCAACATTGATTCAAAGCACGTGAAGTGTATTTTAATTCTCTAATTATTCTTCTAAAGTATTTGATACCCTGATTAGTATTTAATTGTTTTATTTAATCATTGAAGAAAATAATATTATCACATCCCAAATGAAACATGAATCCGAAAAAACAACAGAATAATAAAAAGGTATCAGTCGCATCTGGGGCTCGAACCGAGGACCTCTGTCTATCTGGGACAACCGCTTTGCCGACTAAACTAATGAGACCAGTTCAATTTATGCCATCTATACCGATATCGTACCTCAAGTTAAAGACTTGTAAATATTATCCTCCATTTTAAATCCCATATTATTGGCTGCTAGCCTTGTTCAGTGTCCTAGTATAGCGTCTCCTAATATCTTATAAATTTAGTTGACACATTTTGTATTTGTATTTAATATATCAACCTATAATGGTCGAGTCGTTTTAGTACCTTACTTCTCCAGGTAATAGTCATATATGTACCCACATAACAACTCATTCGTTACATCATCAAGTGTGTACTTACTAAGACATCCCTAACACGTGGAGCGAAAAAATACTCAAATAAAATTGTGGTAAAAAAAGGTATCTATTTGTTCAAGCAATATCTTGATCATATTATTTTTCTTTCCAATAACTCTTTATAGCTCCAATATCTTGGTCATTATACGGAATGTAAAATAAATGTTTTCCAAATTGATACTTCAGAAGAAATTGAAGTGAGTTGTACCAGAGGAAGATTATAACCAAATAAAAATAAATAAATCGTCACATTTATCGGTTTTGAAATCTAAATGAATGGTGCGAGTGGAGTTCCGCAGAGTTGTTCCGGGCAGCAATATGTAGAACACAGGGTCAAGGCAGCCAGCTTCCAATTAAAGAACGCACCAGAAGAAGAATTAACAACATATTTACACACTTATTTCCTATACTTTAAAGGAAATAGCCGTATAATTCTCACATGGTTATGCAAACTTTTTAACCAGTGTCTAGAGGAGGGTTACACCCCATTAGATTGGAGAAGGGCTGTGATCATGCCTCTATACAAAGGTAAAGGGTCACGCATGGAATGTGGAAATCACAGGGCTATTAGCCTGCTAAGTTCAGTTCAATTGAAAGAGGTGGGCCTGGGCGCGAAAATGAGTAGTCTGCAAGTATGTTGCCTGTTGTATGCTGATGATGCGGTGCTGATTGCTAACAGTATGGAATATCTACAGTCCCTCGTATCTAGGATGAACGATGTATGTATGATGAATGTAAATAAGTCCAAACTCATGGTGTTTGAAAGAGAGAGTACGAAAACAGTAGGAAATATAGTTGTGAATGATGAATACTTGGAGCAGGTCGATGAGTTTGTGTATTTGGGAAGTATGTTTACGAGAGATGGAAAGACTGATAGGGATATTGAAAGAAGGGTGAATGCAGGAAACTCCATTAACGGAGGACTGAACGCGGTTGGCGCAAACAAAAAGTTGTCCAATGAAGCGAAGCTAGCAGTCCACAATGGAGTGCTGATACCAACCTTGATGTATGGCAGTGAGGCATGGAACTGGCAGAGGAAGGATGAAAGTAGACTGAATGCTGTAGAAATGAGATTTCTGAGACGAATGTGTGATAAAACCATGTATGATCGAGTGAAAAATGTTGAGATTCGTAAAGAATGCAAGGCTGATGTAAGCGTAGTGAGCAAGATTAAGAAAGGGACGCTTAGATGGTTTGGGCATGTAGAGCGAATGAATGAAGAAAGGAGTGTAAGGAGAATATATGACGCGAATGTGAATGGAAGAAGAAGCCGGGGACGCCCGAGGAAGATATGGCACGATCAAGTGAATCAAATACTCGAGTCGGGCCATGTCAGAAGTCGGAATAACAGAAGAGAATGTATGAGGCGTTGTATGAATGTGAATGAAGCAAGAAGTGTATGCCAAGATCGAGTTGTTTGGCGGTCCGTCCTCTCTGCTTACCCCTGCGGGGAAACGACGTGATGGTTAGTTATTTAGTTAGTTAGTTATTTCGCTCAGTTAGGCGTACGAGATGTGATGCCATACAAATGACATGGAAATGCATTGAAACACCATGCTTACCAGGCTTTAGTTTAGGGGGTTGTAAATTAGAAAGTTTCCTGTTTCCCTACATACAATAGTCCCATAGTCTAGCAATGCCTGTCTCCCCAAATATCTGGCACGATATGCCACAGGTGACAGCTGACCACTGGATAGTTAACGGGCTTTCCAATCTGCTACCCCATGTTTCCTGAACCTACAGGGATTTGGGTCGAATATCTAAAGATAAAGGAACCTGTCAACCCCCTAACTTGTCATTGTTTAAACTAAATTATTATAATGAAATCTCAATTTCATAGAGGCCATCCCATCCTTACTTTGTCACTGGCCCGATGGCAAAATCTATTTTACGTTCACGTTACTTTTAATGAAAACGTATATTCAAAGTTTTGCGGTTATTATCGAAGAAAAACTCCGAATTTCAATTACCCCGGCAAAATGGGTAAACACGTCTTCGAATCAATTTATTGTTGGTACCGGAAAGTATTAAAAGAAAATCATATTCGATTCTACCAAAAACTCGAAGGCTTCTTTTCTTCTACAGTGATATATGTAGGTACCTGATTTTTGTTGTTGATTATAAAACATTTTTTTTAGCACTGGCAGAAAGATAGTGGTTTTTTAACACGGGATATTAAAAGGATTTTTATATGGCGCTACAAAAATTTCGCTTTTAAAATTTACTAGGCATCGGAAAAATGAGACCTGTTCTTGTGTACGGTTAAGATGCTGTGTTAATAAATAATATTTTTTGCCACTTATCTTCTAATTCTTGTAATATCAATAATGTAAGTATATAATAGCAACTCCATAATCATGCAATGTGGAATTTTTTTTATACAGTATTTTGTGCGTACAAAATCACATCTTGCCAAGCTAAAACTTCTAATATTACATCGTGTAAATCTGAAGTGAACTGCCAGGTAAGTATGTTTCTGGATCTGTGTGTACCTTCTTATTAAGATAAAAGGTACGAAGTAATATTTGTACAGCGCCCTTGGGGTGATTTTTCACTTGCCGGTTTCTGTGTTTCCTCCACCAACATGGATTTCTTCAAGACCCCGGCATACTCCTTCCATAATTTCAAATGAACTTCCATACAGTATTCATATAACCATAGGGCTTCATGTATAGAGTTAAGATACATTTATAATACTGGAAAATCAGCTGTAAGTATCTTTGTCCATTTTTCGAAATCAGTAATCTACGTTAATGAACATAGGACTTCTAAAATCAAAATATTTTTACTCGCATATCAAATGGCTTTTGTTTTTTTTTATTAAGGGCCGGTTTTATAACCACCCTTTTGTAACGGTCGATAACATTTTTATCTAAGATTTGTACTGCCGCCGGACTAAGCCATTTTATAAACATCAGTTTGCCGGTCATTTGACGACTTTCAGTTGTTGCCTGACAATTGCTTATTTGAAACCGTGCACTATTTTAATTTATAAAAAAAAAACCACAAAAATTTTGAATCATAAAATGGACTCATAGAGCAGCAAAAGTGATGACGAGCGAATGGCAATTACTCATGACATAAAAAATAAGGTTGCGAACGGGTAGCGGTTCATTTTGTATTTTGTTTTTAAAATTGGTACTTAAACTAGAGCTGAAAGAGTAAATTTAATACATTTTTCGAAATCAGTAATCTAAGTTATTGACATTAGAAATTATAAAATCAAAATAAATGTACCCATACATTAAATGCCCATATATATTTAACCGGTAGGTTATTTAGTACTCCGTAAAATCTACAAATAATCCAACATCGGACACAGGTGTGGTAGATACTCAAATTTTAGTCGGCGAACTCGAGAAAGTAAAGGTCGGAGGTACTCAATTTAAACTGGATGTGCATTATAATAACGTTCTGCCATGCACTTAAAGAGAACTACTCTTAATGTGCCGACCGCAAAGTTCAATATTCGCTTTATGGCTCCACTCCGCAATGAAAACTAGCCACGAGGCTTGCACTTAAAAGGTTGTGCTTTGAACACTTAATTATTATGTTATTTATGAAATCCTCAGTGTTTGTGGTGTTATAAAAATAAATGAGATTTTTAGCATAGATTCATTAATGGAATTTATTCAAAATATTGGTGTTCACTTTATGGCATCATTATTAATAAACGAATTAAAAATGACTTAATAGCGTTAATAGCGCATTAAATATAATTAATGAGCAAATGTTATTTTTAAAGTAGCTATCTCTTAATAATCATAATAAAAATATGTTTATTCTATTTTATTTTTATTCAAATATTTTATTATTAACATTTTTGATTAGTAACATACCTACTTTAATCAATTTTTGTTTATCTTTATAATTTGTCTATTCTCACATTATTGTGTTCTATGTTTATCATTTGTCTATATTTGATATTATTATTTTTTATTGTTCTTGACATTCCTGATGAAGAAAGTATCGCTTTCGAAATATGTTGATATGTGTATATTAATAAAGTGATAAATGCAAAGAAAATTTTAATTCGTTTATTTACATTATACACTATAGAACTTACCATGTTTTCATAGATTTTTAAAGTTGATGTAGGATTGTCAATAATAGTTGTACAATATATGCCGCCATTTTACCTCAACACGGGCTTGTCCTAGTGAGGTTAAAAATTCTAACGTTCAAAAAGATACAATGTAAAGAAACAATAAATATATAAATAAAAAAAATTCTAAAGGAAAAATTATAAACGGTTAAACAAATAATATTATTCATGTATTTCCTTGAGTACAGCCAGTTAAGTTTCTACTAAACCAATCATACAAATGAGTTGCAATGAATTAAAAAAAAAAAAACAGAACCAAAAGGCTTAAAAAAACTAAAAGAGTGTTGAAAAAGATAAGACATGTAATTATTAATTGTTTTTGTGTTTAATTCGGTGATCTCCATTTATTTTTTATTTAATTTAAATCAAATTTAATAATACATTTTTTTTTATTTCTGCAATTATTTTATTTCTTATTTTCATTATTGTGGCAGATGTTTTGGCGTTAATAATATTATTTAATTTGATTGACATTCAATTTAAAAAATATATATCTACAATGATATTAAAATGATAAATTTCCCTCCCCTTACTCACGGTAGAGTGCACCTATTTAGAGTTTTGTAATTTTTAAGTTGGTTCACTGAATCGGTTACATTCATTACTTTTGTAAATCATTTTATTAATATAGTACATATGTACACACATATACAAGTTAAATACATATGTAACTAAAATATTGTGTATAAGTGCTGAAAACGAAGAAAAACAATCGGCAACGCATGATACGTCCATTACTGCCGGCAGAGCGCCGGTCGCTACTGACGACCGCGTATCGTGGTACGGTAAACAAAACCATTCCTGAAGTTTGCAACGTACGTGGACATACGTTTCTTTTGACAATTTTTCCGTTACTTTCGATAAATACTTATATATTGTAAGCACTTCATCCTTTATATAAATGTATTGCGGAGGAATCCTTAAAATATGAATCCTGTATTTGGTAAACTTACAGAATAATAAAATAATTAGAAACATGTCAACCCTGTTGGCAACACCGGCAAGGAAAGGTTTTAATGTATAATAATACACATAGGTGATATCCATATATTAAAAGTTATTAATATAAAACAAAAATAATATAAACATGCTGAAGAAAATACGTACAAAGTAATAACATATGCAATAATAACATACCTATTCACTCATTATTTACGGACGATATTGGAGTTGCTTAAGGAGTTAAGTTTTCGTGAAATTGGTCTTAAGAGATTTGTTATTTCGGTAATTTAACTTTCGGAATAATATTGCTCAGCAACTAATTTCTCTCCATTAAATAGTACGAATTTAAATCATGCGAAAGATATACGCCTCGGAACACTCAATAATCTGTAAATATATAAGTGCTTACATGATACCGACAACTTAAAACAGTAAAAATACACAATTTTATAAAATAAACTACGAGATCAAATTATTCATTCCACCTGTCAAACACCACGTCTCATAGCAACTATTTTCTATCTAAGCGTGACACTTAATATCCAGTATTTATGCACCGAGGCAAAGCACTTTCGAATGTCGTCGCAAGGTGGCAAATCGGTGATTTTTTTCTCCGGCGATATTTACGACTAGTCTGCACCGCTATAGATAAGTGCCTAACGCCGAGAGTCGTTAACGAGATATGCGAGAAAATTGCTCTCGTTAAATGCGCCAGGCTACAGATTGTCTATGACAGATGTACGTAGGCTGTGGCTATATGAGAGATGCTAATATGGTACCTACGCGAGCCAAAAACAAAGTTTTCATCTCAAATTTTCTACGCAAGTCACATTCTGACTCTTTCGAATCGAAACATTACTTTAAATTGAACATAGCTATGTTCAATGACTACACATTAAAAACCAGCTCTTTCATACCTTCCCTTTCCTGTTATCCTCCTCTACTCTTTAGACCCTCATAAGATTCCCACATAAAAATACCATAGTACAATTGACTACAGGCAGTTGAAACTTTGACAACCTAACTCCGGAACCTAATCTAACCTAACTTTATTTTTCTTCCTCTCCTCTACTCTGAAGAGCCTCATCAGATTCATCAATTAATGTTTGCCATAGTTCCATTTCTCTGAACAGTTGGAACTCTTGTACGGTATATCATAAAAATATACATAAATGAATATTTTATTAATGATTTTTAAAAACAATAATTATTAGCCTGAAACACTCATCCAAATTGAAAAAAACCTTTCCGAGCAAAGATAAATGTCGCCGACAGGACACGAACCTGCACCCTTCTGATGTCCTGTCAGATGCTCTACCGTTGAGCTACGTCGGCTTATCGCAAACCCGCCAAGTTGAAAAAAAACCTTTCCGAGCAAAGATAAATGTCGCTGACAGGAGAGAAAGTTGGTTGTTTACAGGTGAAAATATAATAAAAACAGTAATTGTTGAATGAAACACTAGTATATATTGATTAACTTGGCGGGTTTGCGATAAGCCGACGTAGCTCAACGGTAGAGCATCTGACCGGACATCAGAAGGGCGCAGGTTCGAGTCCTGTCGGCGACATTTATCTTTGCTCGGAAAGGTTTTTTTTTTCAATTTGATGAGTGTTTCAGGCTTATAATTATTGTTTATAAAAATAATTGTTACCCTTTGCGCTATGCACAAAAATCTTGTCTTAAGTTTTTAAGAACTTTAGTTTATCAATTAATGAATATTTTATTGTTAAGAGATTTATTTACCTTTCAGCTTATTCATTTGTCCCACACGATAAATATAATAATAAGAAAAGTTAACCTTCGACGAATTTTTACCATGTTTTTGTGAGGAAGAGCATTGTTTGAAATCCAACAAATTCCAATAATTTTACCAGCTAAAGAAAATTTCGAACAATTTTCATTTGTGGAACATTTTAGGTGTGCGGACGTCTGGGCTATGAAACACGAAATAATTAAAAATAATATCACTTCATACTGATAAAGAATATTTTGTTTTTAGGTGTCTAATTTTAAAGTAACATTAATTTTATTTAATATCCAATTCGAATATAATATTAATATTACTTACTATCTCATTCGAAAGCATTATTAATAGTAATTAAATAGTTTGAATTTAAG
Source organism: Halesus radiatus (assembly GCA_022606495.2). Taxonomy (NCBI): domain Eukaryota; kingdom Metazoa; phylum Arthropoda; class Insecta; order Trichoptera; family Limnephilidae; genus Halesus; species Halesus radiatus. Next base: position 217,358 of record JAHDVE020001091.1, on the reverse strand, counting down.
AACCGACAACGAAACATATCAAATATTCAAATGATTCGAAGATAAGATGATTGGGATTTTGAACATTTTGTTTAATTTACCATTTAATGATACCACAAAGTGATTTTATATTTTTTGAAAAAGTGATCATATTTATATGTTACGTATATAGATATCGATGTTTTTAAATAGTATCTCTACCTACTGTTAAATAAAGTCCTGCTGTAAAAAATTGCTGATTTGCAAAAAAACTAATTAGAACATTTTAACCACTTTTAACTTATTCCAAGTATTCCCAAGCATTGGATTTTCCTAGATGGAAATAGTTTTTAATATACATTATATTATTCATTATATGCACGGTGTCCGGTAATCAGTGGTATTAGCTGAAAACTGGAAAATCTACATTACATGCTTAGAGTCGATTTTGTTTTGAGCTTTCGTTTTCCAGTAATTCGAGTCCGAAGTTGGAACTTTGTGTAGTCAATTTTTAAAAAAATGATCGCTACGGGGTTACTATCAGCTATTTATTGTATTTTTAAATGTTCCGAAGCGTAGACGGCTCCAATAATTTTCCAACCGTTTAGTTGCCGATAAAAATGGAAACAGGTAAAAATAAAAATAAAAATCGGAATACTCAGACCGATTTTTTTTGGCTTCTCTGTGATGTCGATTCGTCAGTTTATCGCTTATATCACTAGTTTGTATACAGGACACGATTTAATAAACGAACTTTTTAAAATTTCAAAAAACGCTTTTACTATTAGTTAGTCAGTATGTGCCATGAGATTTGAACTCAATACACCCATTCGAACTTTCTATCGTAATTTAAAAAAAAATGGGTTAATCCATATTAATACACCCCATTAGGAGAATTTTATAAAAAAAATCTTTTTCTGATACCGAGTAACTAAAATGTGTTTTTTTTTTTTAATAAACATAAAAAGAGATAAAGGTTCCCCACAGTTAGTACTACGAGATAAATAATAAGAAGTGTTTTATGTTCATTGTATAAAGTATTATTTGAGAAATGTTTTGTGGTTGTGTTATTAGTACCCCTACCCCTAACCCTACCCCTACCCCAACTCCTAAGCCTACCCTCAAAATTTCATCAAGCTCGAAATAAAATTGTAGATTTCTATACAAAACAAACAAACACCGCCCGAGACACTCTTATTTATATATATTATATACTCGTAGATCACGAATCATCAAGATTAGTACTGGGCGCATGAAAACTCACTCTTCTTCCTCGCTCCTGATCATCCTACATAATTCCAGAATATTCTAGACGATTCTACATTATTCTAGATTATTCAACACTCTAAGTTCCACAGTGCGGAGGAAGTGGGGAGGAGAGGTGGTCTATCTGCATAGAAAAATCTTTCATAAACGACTGCCACCAAGTCCCAGTCCTCCGGAACGGCCCGATATTGAAAGAGAGCGGTCCATTTATTTCTACTGGGTAAAGCGTCCGATTTCCTACCCTCCCTCAAAACATCCCACCGGGTGGTAAGGCATTGCTACTGTGAAAAATAAGTTCAATAAAATTTTATAATTTTTTCAACATGTTTTTGTTTGCACCCTCGTTTTACGACTAGCTACAAATGATTCAGAAGCAACGTTATACCCGAAACTACCCACACAAAATTGTGCAATGGAAATTAATTTTGTCATTAGTTATTACAACTAATAACAAAATTACATAATAGATTTGGTTGCCTAATTTTAGCTAGATGAAGGTTAAAAGGAACAAGGATTAAACAAGCTCATACCGAATAATTTCAATATGAAACTAACAACCTGCTTCCACCTAAATGCTATTATTTTTCGTCAAAGGAGAGCACTAAATAAATAACTGTGACATTAATGTCGCTATTAAAAAAAAACATCAGTGTAGGTTAGGAAAAGAAGAGACTGGATAAATAGAAACAAAGTTAGGAACCAACCACATCATTTCAGAACCTAACAAGCATAGATTCATGAAATTGATTGGGTGTGTTACTCAATACTTTTTGTGGAATTCTTCAAATTTGAAATCATTTTACTTTTGAGTCCATAGTACGTTCAAATCGATAACTTAACAATATCGGATCAATAGGCTTGTATGAATGTGAATGAAGCAAGAAGTGTATGCCAAGATCGAGTTGTTTGGCGGTCCGTCCTCTCTGCCTACCCCTGCGGTGGAACGGCGTGATGGTTAGTTAGTTAATTATATTGGGTTTTATCGATCGACCATGCTAGAGCCCCAGGGGGTCCCAGAAAAAAATATGTTGCTCCATGGATAATAATAATATTAACAATTGGATGATTTGTATAGCGCCGTTTTTATGAAAAATTACCACAAGGGCACTATACAAATGTTAATTCCTATTATTTATCTAATTATGTACAAACAGATACAGAAAAAACAAACTTACTTAACAGGTTGCTTTAGGTGAACACAGTTTTATTAGAAAATTTATCTATAGAGATGATAGTTTTACAGTTGTTATTTTATCCTCCTTTTCTATTGATGCTACATTTATTAGAAGATTGGTGGCACAAGAAGAGTTGGTAGTTATTGAAATATTTAAAATTTTTCTAGCTGGAAAATATTTATAAAGTGACTTTAAAAAGCGTGACAAGCTTTTAATAGATTTATTTATTTATTTATTCTTTAATTTAATAAAAAAAAAAAAAAAAAAAATTAGTCACCCATATCTCACTAGGACAATTCTGTGTTGAGATGAGCGGCTTTACAATTTAATAATAATCCGTAAATTTCAATAAGCAAACGATAAAACATGAAAAAAATATATTTTTATAAGTAGATATAGTAAATAAATACTAAAGATCTGATAATAATAATTAAATAAAATAAAGTTAATATAAATAAAATAAAATAATAATAAAGTATTTTGTTTGGAAGTTTTAATTTACCATGTACTTTTGCTATTTTTGCCAAATCACCACTCCCTCTACCCTCACCTAATTTCTGCACTTGTCTAATTTAAGTTAGTTTTAAGAACGATCGTCAATGGCACGGTTGTGTCGAAACCGGTAGCGAATTTATTAATCCAAAAATAGCAAAAGTACATGGTAAATTAAAACTTCCAAACAAAATGTCTAGAAATTGCTATATAGTGAATGCCGTAAAAATACAAGAAATAATAAAGTAAGTAAATCAGTAAATAGTAATAAGCATGTAATAATACACATTAAATATTAACTAAATATTGATAAGTAAATACTAATAAGTAAATAAAATTATGTAAATAGTAATAAGTACATAATAATAAAAATAAAAATAGATATTTACATATTAGATAGATATTAACATTTTTCATTTATTTTTACAATTTTAGTTATTTACATTGTCATTATCTGTTAAATGGAACGAGACGTCAAAATGTGTGATTGAAAATTTTAAACAAACCTAAATTTGCTTTTTAATGAAGCATTTTCATACATTCTTAGAAAACATTGAACGATCATTTCAGATTTACGGGTGCACAATTCAGTGTTGAGTGTAACATCATTTATCAAAAGTGGGTGGGGGAATTTTATTATTTTATCACTCTGACAAATCAACTGTAGTCGTAAAATTGTTCAACTGATTCTTCAACTTCATGGGTTGGTTCAAATGGGTAATAAACTCTTTCTGAACATCTTATAACTGAACACCGCTTTTATCATACGTACCCACTCTTCAGAACAAATGTACCGGGTTCGAGGCCGTAATGCGAATACATCTGATGTTATTTCCTTCAAAATGTTTCAGATAATACACACACATATTTTAGACATGAGAACATTTGGAAAATCGCCCGAAATTCTTCTTGGCGGGACTTGAAATTGGATATCCACATTCAATAAATATGACTTAACCTTTTTATTGACATCTTCTATATCAAATAATGACAGGGGATGTTTTGAATAGAAAAGTTTATCAATTTAAAAAGAATTCCTTTTTGCCTAAAAGAGAAACTCTGAATTTTTAACTACATAAACAAAGAAATGTCAATCAAAACCATGTCGTGAAACATTTGTGTGTTGTGACTGCAATAACTCTTGAAGGGTGATCGCTGGTATAAAGATATTTGTGGAAACGGTTCGTAACGATTTTCGAAGAAATTAAATTCTGAAAAACTGTGCAAATGTCACAGCTCAGCATTCGATAGTTTTGGCTACTTAAGAAAACAGATGTCTACTGTAAGGTTATGATTACATACCTACTCATGTATAATTAAAAAATTCTGATCTAAAATTTAAAATCCGTTGAACGAACTTTCATAATGAAATTCCGGATGCATTCTAGATCCATGGTGACTAGATATTGGAGACTCCACATGGTGTGACCTCAATTCTAAGAAATAGAGAAAACGAACAATTTTACAGTTATTTGAATACGGAACTCGAGTCCACTTTTTTTAGCTATGTCGATCTGCTAACTTAAATACGAGTACTTTTCGTTTTCATAGTTAAATTAATTCTAAAATTTTAAGAGCTCTCCGAAACGGCCGGAATCCAATGGCGGCGGCGTCGTTGCAATGGTGTTTGTTGGTGCAACAGGACGTTTTGATGAAATGGTTTTTTATTTACTTTTAAATGACGATGTTTAATTTATAACTATTACGATATATATACTAGAAAGCTTATATTTTCAGAAGCATGGTTTATTGATCTGTATTAATAAATTGTTCTTAAGCCATAATATTTATCACTAAAGTTCCTCATTAGCATTATGTTTTGCGGGTAATAAATTATTTGTTAAAAAGACAGAAATTTCAAATGCTTGGAGCCTGGAAATTATGGTATTTTTTTGCGAGGTTCAAAGAAGGAAGACGTCGAGGAGGGAAATAAGAAAGGGAATAGAATTATTGGAAAGTGCTTGGCTGTTCAGTTTAGATCAATTAAAAAAGCAAATGCCAGTTAAAGGAATTTTTTGATTTGAATGGAATTCACTCTGGAACGAGGGTCAAATATTTTTTTGATTTATTTTGATTTTGTGAAAATCATATAACTTAAATGTCGTCTACCCTTCATTATTCAGGAGAAACACCGGTGCCTAGACATTATTAAACAAACAATCTTAAACATTAAGTATGGAGATTTTACCTGCTAGAATCCATTATAACTATTCCTCTCAGATATTGAACACGATACCTCCGAGTTGAGAGTCGAGGAGCTTAGTGCTATGTCATAGAGAGTAAAATATTCATTAATTGATAAACTAAAGTTTTTAAGACAAGATTTTTGTACATAGCGCAAAGGGTAACAATTATTTTTATAAACAATAATTATTAGCCTGAAACACTCATCTAATAGAGCATCTGACCGGATATCAGAAGGATGCAGGTTCGAGTCCTGTCGGCGACATTTATCTTTTCTCGGAAGGTTTTTTCAATTTGGATGAGTGTTTCAGGCTAATAATTATTGTTTATAAAAATAGTAAAATATTCATTGAAAAATAACCAGATTAGGGTATGTTAAGTAAAGTTAGGTTAGGTTGAATTGTTCATTGTGGAGACAGTTCTAGAATCGTCACAGAGGTCCTCAATTAGGAGATTGTCATTATGATTACATAAAATATTATCAAAACATTATGTTTCATTCCAGATTTTCAATTCACATTTTCTAAAATCGATTATTATTCAATCATTGTAGAAAATAATATTAACATAACCTAAATGAAACATGAAAACGGAAAAAAAACGACAGAAAATAAAAAGATTTCAGTCGCATCTGAGACTCAAACCCATGACCTCTGTCTATCCGGGACAACCGCTTAACCAACTTAGCTAATGAGACCAGTTCAATTTATGTCATCTTCATCGATATCATATCTCAAATTCATAATTTGTCATTATTTTTCTCCATTTTTTATCCCATATTCATGACAGCTATCTTTATAATGATTTCGTTTTTTTATCATGATTAAATTTTCATGTTTCTTTTAAGTTATGTTAATATTATTTTCTACAATGGTTAAATATTAAAATGTGATTTTTAAATCTCAAAAAACTAATTAATAATTAAAAATCGATTATTATTCCTTTATAACATTACTACACACAGCATCACCCAAATACTCCAACCCCCCAACATTATTGCTATTGCATAAGTAACACAAATCCTAGATAGTAATTCCCTTCATCACCTACGTAAATTGAAGCTACATTTGCATCGGAATGACAACACTCCATTACAAAGGGTGTCACAGTCGTAGATTAACCCTCTCACAACATGTGATGCGATATAACCCCCAACTGTCAGCAGGTTATTATTATTTTATTGTAGGCAGTGCTCGGATTCAACTATTTTATCAGACTGGTGGGACAGGGGATAAGCTTCACGTAAAGGGCAGATTTTTTTGTAATTGTACGAAAAGATATTAATACCCACAGATATTACTAATCGTGACGCTTTTTCGCTTTGATTTCATTGAATCAGAGTACCTGTTGGCTTTTGGCGTAAAAGCCTATATCAGCAGTGAATTTAAACTGATTGCTACCAACTTAGAGAGCGAATTATTAAAAATGACTACAAATACGATGCAACCGTGACGTGCATTGCTCTATGAGCAAAGGGCTATCTGTAGGTTGAGGAATGAATAAATTGTGCTTTGGTTTTTTTAAAATGAACATTTTACGAATATTATCATATTTTACTGGTTGTGTGGTCAACTGAATAAATGAACGTAGAAGTTGTAACATAGCGGAATCTCGCGATCCGGCTAGCAATTACATTTTAAATTCAGATATTATTAAAAAGTACTAATGGATCTCACTATACTTAAAGTCCTCGACTAGCTCTATCTCAGGGTATATAGATGTATATAAAGATACACATATATATAAATCGTGTTCTCAGTTCGTTTATAGACAATTTGAGAAATCACCGCTTCTAGTAGATATAAATAAAAACACATACATATAAGTAGATGCAGGAATGGGGAATTCAAATAAAAACAATTCTCTTTTGCTATAAATAATACCTTGCATTAAGGACTATATTCGGGATAGCTGATTTTAATGCTTTAGGAAACGCTTTAACCTTTCTGTGGACGCCTTTAGATCTTTAAGGGTAGAATGAAATTTTGACTGATTTAGATTATTTCTGTATTAGCAAAAAAGAAAGGGAGATACAACATATAAATATAAATAGAGTTTGGAACGATATTGGTTTTGGTAATCTTCTAGTCAGGATCGGGCGACTGGGTGGCTCGGCTCTCGAAACTAAAGTGAATCTTTTTCCTTCCGGCCCAAACCAACTTGCGGCTACTGCCTTGTGGTGTTCAGCCCCCAAACGGGGGTCTACCATTCGGCTAGGCCCCATTAGGCAAACGTAAGAAAACTAGTACTTCTTTTCAAATAATTCCGGGGTGGTTTGTTAACCTTGATTTTATATAATTCCGGGGTGGTTTGTCAACCTGAGTTGTTAGGGACTTGCTTCATAACAAAGTTCCGATAATTGTCTTATTTTTTTATTTCTTCTTATGGTACGTTTTTCTTACGATAGGAACAGCTTTCCAGCCTTTATGATTCCTTTATGATTACTGACCTATGAATAGGAATATATAGATATTTTTTTTATTTTAAATCACTAATTTCTGTAGGAGTAAAACGTATGATAGGATATTTGGATTTGGTGAAAAAATAAAATAATGATAATAAAATATAACAATATCAATTTTTAACAAAGTTACAAGATGATTCATATCGACTCTCACCAGAGCTATACTGCTATTATCTTTCACTCAGGAATAAAATTTAAAAAAATGCTGCATTTAAACGTATTCAATTTCAAATAGAGATGAAAAACGACAGCAAGAAAAAAATGCTTTTGTCGGGGCTTAAATTCACGACTCCTGGGCCGAAAGGCAAGGATTTAGATGTCATCGGTATAATAGACCAGAAAGGTTACTTAGCATCATTCATAAATAGTTGTACATAATGCTGACGTCAGGGATCCAACTAAAACAATATACAAATTATTTACGCAAAATCAAACTCTGAAATGTTCCGACATCTTATTTAAACAATACATTACTTTCAGTGGAAAATTTACAGCTATTTTCCTCTAAAAATAACTTCGACACTTTGCACCTATTTTTTTTTTTTTTGTTCCTTAATTTTTTTAATGTAAACCTGTATTTATTTCCTGCTCATTATAGTGATAATTGAATGGTTAGTATATCGCTGTTTTGTGAAAAATCACCTCAAGGGCGCTGAACAAATATCGCTTGCTAGGGTTTATCTCATTATGTAAAAACAGATTCAGAAACACACCTACCTGGTAGTCACTTCAGACTAAGACGTTTTACTATAAAGTTTTAGCTTGGGAAATTATGATTTTGCACGCACTTGACATAGCATTAAAAAATACTCTACATTGCGTGATATTGCGGTTACAATTTTATTCTTATTTGTTTTGATAGTATATTTATTAGAAGGTTAGTGGATAAAGAGGAGTTGGTATTTATTTCAAATTTCAATATTGTGTTTTTCGAATTTAAGACTAGAGAACATATTTTGTTTTTAAATAGTTAAAATATTCTACTCGAGGTTTAACTGAAATTTTCGCCCATAAGTGTTATTAACAATGTCGCGGATCATGAAAAGTTTCAAATTTTTCTGTAATATTTTTAGGTAGGCACTACCGGCTAGCTTCTCTATGTAAATTGGGTATGCAACTGTACTGTGATATGATTTACCGAAGTGATGAGTTTTAAGCTTCGCTCTGAATTCTGTCGAGACTTAATCATATGACAGTATATTTCAAGCTTTATCTCCTGATACGCCGAGAGAATGCTCATTGAACTTAACTGTGAGAAATAGTTAGAATGCAAGCGAATTCTACATTTATTGTTTTCCTAATCCGTATCTGTGTTTTCTCCTTATAAAGAAAAAAAAAAAACAAATTAAACATTCATCCCAGAGTGGAAGTACTCTCAGTATCGCCCTGGTAAAAGACCACCATTCAGAATTGAAACGTTGGTTGAAATGGCTTTTAGCCGTGTTTGGTGACCAGATCTGAATAGCCAGGTATTTCCCCACCTTCATTCTCCCCTTCTCCTTCCCCTCCCCAATACCTTCAGCCTCACAAAATTCCCCAATTGCGAATGCCATAGTGTCACTGGCTCCAGACAGTTGGGACTCTTGTGCGGTATTAATATAAAAAAATAATCTAAAGAACCATGGAAAATCTTTTGTCAGTGCTTATGACCACCTATCCAGCTAAAATATTTCCATTTCATAAACAATCAGATTATCAAATCTTTATTAACTCCATATTCCGATGTTTCATTATGATATGGTTTATTTCCAGAGTTCCCCGAACCTCTGCTACGGCGCGGCGTGTCTCTCTGTTTTTTGTGGTCGTCACAGCTACTAGTATTATTTACAGCTGACAGATGGCGGCACATGTTCATTGTTTACGCAACTATCAGGCACGCACAGCTCTAGAAGTTAGAGTAAACTTCTCAGGATAATCACAATACACAATAAATAACACACGGTGGGGTGTTCAATAGGGATGCTCAACCATTTTATTTTTGCTGGACGTCCAGATAATATCTCTTTTGTAAATACTAATGGGAAAGGAATTGTTTTCATAAGGTGTAGTAATTTCGGTAATTTACTACTGTGTATTTTTTTACTATTTTATGACTTTTAAAAAAAAAATTATATTATACATTTTTTTAAGACGATTTACCGGGTTACGATATATATATTATCACCAGACAATATTCGAATTCTTCCTATTTCCATCATTATTTGCGGAAATGATGCAGTATTCAATTGGCAAATGACTAATCTCGCGACGCCAGGGTGGAAACCGAACGCTATAGTCCACTCGGCTACAAAACAACCATCTTGTTATTTTTGCATCTCGTTAGTGAAGTTCAAGCTGCTCAACAATTTTTTTGTTGTCTGTATAATAATTATTAATTGTTTTTGTGTTTAATTCGTAAAACTCCATTTAATTTTATTGATATTTTTTTATGTAAATCAAATTTAATAATATTATTATTAAGTTCTGCGAGTATTTTCATTGAGTTAATAACATATTTATATTGCAGTTTGAAAATGGCTGTGACAACAATATCCACTAAAATACTTGCAAAACTTAATAAAAACATTACTAACTTGGATTTACATACGTTTTTTTCTTTTTAAAAACGTATTATCATTATTTTGTACCCGCTGGCGCGAAATGAAAAATGAAATGTCAGCATTATCTGGCTACAATTTTTCGGTATAATTTTATTGCGTTACTAAAATGTTCATTATATTTGACATGTAAAAGTATGAAAGTGAGCGAGATCTGTAAAATTTTTAAACAAATGTGCATGAAACATTTTAAGAATACCACTCCAATGTAACCAAACGATTGAAAGAGTCGGATTTAATCTTCGCGCAATATTCGCAATGTTTTCTTTTGTACATAAGTTATAAGTATTAGAAATGAACTAACAGAAAAAGGTTCCGCTTCCATGCTCCATATTGCTGACAACCGGAATATCTCTGAATGACTGAAGGATTTTAGTAGCTGCGTAGAGCTGTAAAGCTTAGGAAGGATGTCCAACATATTGCATCGTGAGTTATACCCTTAGAGTAACAATATTATTACTCTAAGGTTATACCTAGGTTTTTACTGCACACTCGGCGCGTGAGTAGTTGATATACTCGCACTGTTCTGTAGGGGAACAGATTTAACACAATAATTACCACTCGAGTGAGTTTTCAGTGACATATTCACTAAATGCATTGAAAACAAATACCATGTGATTGCCGCACAAAAGTGCAGCTCCTCTAATAGTTTTGGAAAAAGGTTGTGAAAAAAGGAAGTGGAATAGAAATGATTTTACACATTCAACATCGTGCCACGTCTCCGTAAAGGTAGACAAAGAGGACGTTACCTACGCCCCCCACGACTCTACCTTGGCACACTTTCTTTGCTTCAATCAAATTTATTCATAATCTCACAAATCGGTACATTGGAACACTTTTATTATTTTGACTCTTCACTCGACTTGCTTATTTCGTTAATTTGATCGTGATACTTTCTGGGGCTTCCTGAACTTTCTTTTTTCCATTCATTGTGCTTCAAATATTCTCCAGACACTAAAATGTCTCCATTCACCACTACACAATATGTTAAAACCACTTAAGCGTTTCTTTACTCATGTAATCTATGTCAACTTTTAATGAATTCAGATCGCCGAAACGCTTCAAATCTATGGCCGGTCGGTTTTGATCAGTTTTGAGGTTATAATGTCAAATGTCAAAACAAGGATGAGCTTTATTGTATATAATTGAATATTCTATTAATGATAAACCATAACAAAACATAACAAAACCTAACAAAACATAACAAAACATAACTAAACATCACAAAACATAACTAAACATAAGTAAACATAACTAAACATAATAATAAAATTATGTACCTTTTTACAAACTTTAACTCAAAGAATAATAATTGTATTGACCATAATATCCGTATTGATAATAATAATAATAATAATCGGACCATTTCTATAGCGCCGCTTTTGTGAGAAATCACCTCAGGGGCGCTGAACAAATATTACTTCCTATTCTTATATTACGTCTATTCTACGAATTTATTATTATTATTTTATATTTAAAAAAAAATGTTAAACTGAAAAAAAAAAAAAAAAGCTAACCTTATGTATTCCTTACAATATACTGCAAGACGCTAATACAAATGATAGTGATTGTTTCCATTATATTCAAGAATTATTTAAGCTAAGACAAAGAATTATTATCCATATTTTTTAGGATAAATAACACAGAATACTCTTAAAAGGATGGAGCGGCGGGGGAGGATGGTGGCCGGTGGGGTTGATCCATAGGGCCCTCGAAATCTTTTTTGTCTTGGTGACGCCCCTGGGAGGCGTGACGGGACGGTTGGTGTTGGTCTGCACGTACGCCATGCGCTTGTCAGCCGGCTTCAGGATCCGGAAGGAGCACTTCAGCGTGTCGTCCACTGACATCATTGCTCCTGCATTATAGAATTCCCCACAGTACCAGTTGTTTCTTGGCAAAGAACTCATACCCGTCCTCTACCACGTGATGCACCTGGCAGATCAGGTCAAAGTCGTGCTTGTTGAGGAACTTGGCCACTATCTCAATGACGAAGGTAAAGGCTCGTTCTCGCCCCAGCTGGCGGTGTCCTTGTTGGGGTCCTAGCAGCCCACTTCCCGGTTGTATACACTAATTTTTACAACCACCGTAGCCCGAATAGCTAGAATCGCCGTTTCTATTAACTTTTGGCACTTCACTATTACATGTGGTGATGACCGACCGCAAGATGTGACCGATGCCCGATGCAATAATTCGGAAGAACGAAGCAGATTTCAACTCAAAATATTTGAAATATTTGGGTTTTTGTTATAAACTTGATTTAAGCTCGAAACGACAGCACTAAAATTATGTAATTTTTATAAATGTAACCTAAAAATTATTGCGGTTATTTTATGCTATATTTCCAATAATTGGTATATCATGATAATTGGTTTGATCATGAATAATCCAATTTCTTTCATGAATAATAGTTATTTATATTGAACAGCAATTATAGAGCTTACAGTCACCCAAATAAAGTTATAATTTTGCTAATTCTAAAAAAATACAAAACAAAATCGAAAAATAAAATTTTTCATATTAATCCAAAAACAGAATGCTCACGTGACGTCTTGAGATGTTTCAAATGCAATTATTCCAACATAACAAGGTGTTTTGATGAACCGATTTTTTATTCACTCGCTGATCTATATGAATATATTTTTAAATTCATTATATTTTTCTGTGGAGTTCCTTATTTCCTTGTGAGTACCTACGTACGAGAATGATCTTTACAAAATTGAAACTGATGAATGTGTTGAGAAAAAATAAACAATCTTTTCAAGCACAGACGAGCAATTACCTACGTATAATTTAATATTTAAGTACGTAAATATTTCAATTCTATTTTTAAAATGTTCGTACAGTTTATCAATAAAAAATATAAACTCGATAAAGTGGCACTAATATTCTACATTACTGTGGCAATACCAAGCTACTCGTCTTTGAAATTTGTTTTTTACAATAATTTTTTTTCTGGCTCAAGGTTGGCAGTTTGTTTTAAATAAACGAGGCAAAACAACATAACTTGATTATATTTACGTTTTCTGATTTTATAATTTTGATCTGTTTTGATTTAACATCTAATAATTGGCTATTTTGAAACGTACAATAAACCGCCTTTTCATGTAAATTATCTTCCTTGCAAAGCGTTAAAAATATGTCTTTGAACATAAAATTGTCTTAGAATATGATGTAGAATCATCTCGTTTTGTAAAGTAACACTTTTTGAACACTATCTGGTTAAAGCGAAAAATATTCACGTGGACCCAAACACGTTTTAAAATTTTCATTAATTTTTCTGTAAGCCATTTAAGAATTGCCATTTAAAACTTTTTAAATGATCGCAGCGCCATTAATTTTTCTCCACTACTAAATGTCAGACTGTACGAGTGTAATCTTTTCAAAATTGGATCTTTAAAATCTAGACAAGCGATTAAGTATCTACTTACCTGTAATATATTTTAGATGACACATATTTTAATTCTACATTTGAAAAGTGTGTACAAGTGACTTACTTTTGCAGGGAATTTTTGAAGTGGAACTGTTTAAGTCAAATAACTTCTAGTTATTTTTAACGAGTAACGATGACCTAGTTCATTATGATTTGAGTGTAGTAATTCAAGGAATTAAACCATCAGAGAATATTTATAACAAACTAACTGATGTGTACCCGGCCTTGCTCGGGTTTCTTTTTTTTTTGGAATAAAGTTATGAAATTGTGAATTTTTGTTTGTTGTTTAGGTGCCATAATTTATTTGACAGCGAAAGTAATGCCTTGTGACGACTTTTACTATTTCTAAACAAAGAAATAAAGGAAATCGTCGTTTAAAAATTTAATTTCAATTCAAACCTTTTTTTTTCAAAATACATATAAATAATAATGATCTTAAGTAAGTACCTATTTGTGTTTTACATTTAGAAAATATTCTTCCCAAACAAACCTACTTTTGAATATGTAATATGTGGATGACCAGAATGGTATATCTATGGGCTAACCTTAATACAATATGGCGGGTTCAATGTTTTTCATACTAATTTTAAAACGCTATAGCACCAGTTTCACATATTGGATTTCATGCAATCTATTCTCTAAACCTTTCCGGCACTAATAAGAACAAACTTTGCTATTTTCAGTGAACCCGGTCTAGAAATGGAAAATCGATGACACACACCCAAAAAAAAAATATAACAAATAAAAAAAAATAAAAATTAGTAAATTGTAGTTCATGTGAATACAGCACAAGATATGAGATGCCTATTTTTTTTTAACTATCCCTACACAGGAAGCCCGGAGGAAAATAACTTTCCTTAGGGCCTATGTCATCTTTGAGGATGCTATGTGGGGGTTATTTTTAAGGAAAATAAGGAGTGGAAGCTATGGAAAGGAAAGTTGTAACAATGAAAGGTCGGTAAGAACCTCAGGGTCAGTGTGTCCATGAGTGACGGACATATTAATCTATCCATCTCTCTGCGGTGCAAGGCGATTTGTTGAGAGATTCCGATTGGAGAGGTCAAGGAGTCTCCCTTAACCGGCCTCTCCCGATCTGGCTCACAACACAGACACATCTGCCGACAAGGCCTGGACAAACCTCACCCCATGAATCCGGGCATCCCTGCTAGTCACCTGCCGTAGCGAACCACTTGGGGTGATCTATGGCAGAAGTGTCGGTTATCCAATGAATGGTTCCCGGGGCGGCGGTACCTACATATATATGTTTAGTTCAAAAAGCTTAACCACTTTAATTCAACATTTCAAACGTGGATGATAATCTATAGCCATTCTTCTAGTTGAGCGACCTACCCGCCAGGCTATCGACCACACACGCATATAATTAATGCAAATTTAATCAAAACAATCGCATATCTGTGAGAAGTTCTAAAACTTTTGCTCTGCTTTAATTTTGTGATAGTGTAAAACCGCCTCCATATCCGATTTGCCCACCTTTTTAAAAGAAAACATCTAGGAAGGAATCGAACAGTGGACTTGACTTTAGGTAAGGAATTTGGGATCTCTGAGCCTTTCGACGCGGTGGCTTCAGTCAGTACCTACTGGTAAAAGCAGTCGTGTAGTGACACTATTATTGCGAGGCGCTCCGTCCGCCCAGAGCTGTCAAATGCAATCTTTCACGCTTCGCCATGTTTTCTACACAGAAGGAATTTAAATAAAACATTGTTGTTTGTAGCTGCTTACCTAGTTTAATTATAGGGAATTTAATTAGTTTTTTTAACGTGAATAATAATAGTAAATATAATAATTATAAGAGTTATTTTCTATAGCGCATTTTGTGAAGGTTCACCCCGCAAGACGCCTTATACTAACTAACCTAACCTGATATAATTAGAAAATAATATATATACTCGTATATACTATAATAGGTATGCAAATTAAAACTATGTCTTAAAATATTCGTGAGCGGCAGACTCACTTACATGAATATTTTAGAATATTATATAATAATTTAGAATAAACTATACATGAACATATGAAGCAAGTCCATAACAACTAAGGTTAACAAACTACCCCGGAATTACTTAAAAGTAAGAACTATTTACTCTTATTATTGGGATTTGGGACTAGCAGAATGGTTGACGCTCGTTTGGGGCCGGAACAGAACAAGCCCGAGCCGCAGGTCGGCTCGGGTAAGGAGGAAGAGAATTCACTTTAGTTTTGGGACCCGGGAAGAGCTGTTGTTCCATCCTCACCAGAAGTTTGCCAAATCACCAGTCGGATATTGTAGCTATTTTTGTTACAATTTGCTTATTTATTCAACTTTCTTTTTGCTAATACAAAAATAATCTAAAATGCGTCCACAGAGAGGTTAAAGCTTTTCCTAGAGCATTAGAGCCCCGCTATTTAATACTTGTATATGCATTATTGCAAGGTATTTTTTATGGCAAAAGATAACGGTTATTATTTGAATTCCCTATTCCTGCATTTACTTGTATGTATGTATTTAATTCATATTTACTAGAAGCGGTGGTTTCTCAAATTGTCTATAAACGAACTGAGAACACGGTTTATATATATATTTATGTATATATATTTATATATATATAAAACGTTTATAAACATTTATGTTTATATATATATATATGAAACAATTATCTCGGTTTACCCGTGTAATGTAGTCCTTAGAAGGACTTTTTAACTCCCGACGTTTCGGACAAATCACATTGTCCATCTTCAGAGGCCTTATATAAACAAAACTCAAGACATAAGGCCTGAAGATGGACAATGTGATTTGTCCGAAACGTCGGGAGTTAAAAAGTCCTTCTAAGGACTACATTACGCGGGTAAACCGAGAAAATTATTCTACATCTTACACCCGTGAAAATCTCAACCATAACATATATATATATATATATATTTATATATAAAAATACATATGTGTGTATCTTTATACATATAAATATTCCTGAGATCGAGCTAGTCGGGAATATTCCAAATAGTAGATCTATTGGTGACCTTTACTAATATTGAAATTTAAATGTAATTACGAACCGGGTGGAGAGATTACGCTATGTAACAGTATAAATAATCAAATGTAAAGTACAAATACCAAAATAAACGCTAAATTACTGAACCTAATATAATTAGAAAATAACAGATATATTTATTTATTTATTCCTAAATTTAATTATGAAAACAAAAACATTAGACACTCATCTCACTAGAACAAACCTATATTGAGAAGAGCGGCTTTAAATATTACGTATTTCCAGATTGAAACTACGATTCATGAATAGCACACTCACTTACATGAACATTTTAGTATAAGCTAAGGGTGTAAATAATCAAGTATAAATTAGGCACCAATAACTAAAGAGGGAGAGAATATTTAATGACATTATGTGAATGGTTTTCATTTGATACTTTTTTTATATATGAATACCGCACAAGAGTCCCAGCTGCTCCTAACCGTCTGGAGCCAGTGAGACTATGGCATCCCCAATTGTGGAATTTTGTGAGGTTGAAGGTATTGGGGAGGGGAAGGAGAAGGGGAAGAGGCAGGTGGGAAAATACATGGCTATTCAGATCTGGTCACCAAACACGGCTAAAAGCCATTTCAACCAACGTTTCAATTCTGAATGGTGGTCTTTCACCAGAGCGATGCTAAGGGCATTGAGTAATAAAACCACCGCACTTCTGCCTGAAGCTAGTCGGACTACCCCAATTGGGGTATTTTGTGAGGTTTAAGTTAGTTGTAAAGGGAAAGAGACCGGGAAAGGAAAGGTTTCGAAGTACTTGACTATTTAGATCTGCCAACCAAATACGGCTAAAGTCATATTAAGCAAAGGTTACGATTCTGATTGGTGGTCTTTCATCAGGGCGATACTGAAAGTATCTATTACATACCTACTTGCTGCAACGAACGTCGTGCCGAAAATATACAACACTTTAATTGAGTGTTAAAAACACACATTACTCAATTTTAAAAAAAACTTATGCCGGAATTCGACTGATTTCCAGATTCCCCGACATCTGGCTCTGTAACCAAGGATCTTAACTGCTCGACCATGAAGCTGCGAGTGGGTTCAAACATTTGAGAAATCAGATAAATTCAATCAGGAAGACTTTTTTAATACTTTCTTTTCAAAGGACGATTAAGAAAGGGACGCTTAGATGGTTTGTGTATGTACATCAGATGAATAAAGAAAGCAGTGTATGGTAGAAAAAGTCCAGGAAGACATGGCACGATCACATGAACCAAAATTTACCGGTCAGGTCCCACCCAGATGTTGTGAGTTCAATTCCTCGGCTAGCTAAGTCCTCCATCACGACACAAGTGTGCACATACTTAGTGTGATCGTAGTTGGGGATTTTCAAATATTGTCAAGTTAGTCGTAACCTGGGAATGTTTGTCTTTCTTTAGAAAAAAAACTCGAGTCGTGCCATGCCAACAGTCAAAATAACAGAATATTATGTGTGATACTATATATGAATGTGAATGATGCAAAGAGTGTATGTCAAGGCCGAGTTGTTTGGTGATTCGCCCTCTCCGCCTATCCGAAACGGCGTGACAGTTAGTTAATTAAATATTTTTTTAGGAAATATGTTAGTTATATTCTTAAGATTACCTAATCTCCATTTAGTCATAATATAATCAGAATTGTTTATGGTAATATAAGTCTAACCACTAGATCCGTCACCCAAAGGATTTTTTTTCATTCCGTTAGTCATATTTCAATAATTTCAATGATATTACAATAGCAAAAACATAAACGGATTACTTCTATAGCGCCGTTTTCATGGAAAAATCGCTTCATGGGCGGTTTACAATTTAATTGTGTAACCTGTAACTTATCACTTATAAGTCTTATAACGTATAACTAGTGGCTAAGATTTATTACTAGTGGCTTGCAACTAATTTTTATTACTATTGCAAAGCAAACTAACTAATGAGACTTATGACTAGTGACTTACGTCTAAGACTTAAGTATAGATATTGACTTTCAACAAAGATTTATAACTAGTGACTCGTAACTACGACTTATAGTTAGTGAATTACATCTAAGACTTATGTATAGCTAGTTACTCGCAACTAAGACTTAAAACTATTGGTTTAAAACTGCTATTGACACAGATATACTTTTTCCGTATGTACGACCAAGGGGGTTTTAATAATCAATATTCCTAATATAATTATATAAATCGAGTTGGTTAGTGTATTTGAGGATCTGAACAATACATAATTATAGAAAACGATTAAAATCACAGCATCAATCAGATTTTTCGTAATTACTTAATTAAGGTTAATACGCGTTTGCATGTTATATAATAATGTTTCGGCTAAGCACTGAAAAAACTGTTTTCGTTGCTTTTTTCTATTTTTTTCCTATTTAGTTCGCCGGAGCAATCCCATCCCGACACAAATCCCATTATCCCCTTCAGCAGTCATACACCTGGTCGCTACACGGAGATTATGCTGTTAATGCACGGGATGCAGCTGTGCCATGATAAAATCAAATATCAAAACAATTTTACTAAATAACCGTCATTCTATTTTCATACAGAAATCACAGCAATGACAACTTGACAAGGTAACTTGACTTACAGGTTTTCTAAAATAAAAATCCATGAGAGAGTTTTTATCTATTGTGCTCAAGTTTAATTTGTACAACTCGATTTATTATTATTAATTTTCGATTCGATTTAATATTCCTTTTTTAAATTAAATAATAGTTATCTATTGTTCAATTTAGAAAAGGGTTTATTTAAAAAAAAAAAAACATCTTTACGAAAAACTGTTTAAAAGCAGCTGTCCGTTAAAAATTGAGCATTGGGGTATTTGCACCAAATATGGATACCGTTAAAAATCAGTGGAAGATATAAAGTTTATTTTTCTGTTTCTGATCATGGTATCAAAAATGTGTAATTTCAGTATTTTCATTCGTAATAATTAATTTTAAAAACGATATAAAGCAGCACATTTCAAAACGGTTCGAACTGACTACTACCACATTATGACGTAGAAAATGTTACTGACCTATAAGACAGCTCTCACCGACGTTGGACAGCTAAGGCCATATTTAAAAATAAAAACCAACATGTCGTTTTGGCGGCAAATCAAAAATGAGACATTTACAATAGTTATGGAAAAAAAAATTCGTTAACACAAAAAAATTATTAAAAATACCGTCATTATTGTAATTTTAGATATTAAATTTTAATATATATTTATTAACACACAATATCTCCGTCCGTTATTTAGATTTGGCCTAATTCAAGAAATTGTTTTTTCTTGGATGTACCGTGTCTTCTTGGGGTTTCTCCGGCTTCCTCTTCTATCCATTTGAACGTCATGTATATATTTTATTTTCTTCTTTCATGCGCTACCTATAGATATAATATCGACGGTCCCAACGTAAGGTGTCGAACCCGAGAAATGTCTATTGTCATTTTAATATCTTAAACTATCCAATTATAGCATGTATATATTTTCAGATGATGCCAAGAAAAGGTGAGTTTTCCTTTAAATTCTTCCTTTTGCAATGAAAATGATCGAATCTGAATGATGCACCCGGTGTAGAAAGTCGAATCATGAAAAATGTAGATTCGACACCTTACGTTGGGAACTTAAACCCCATAAACGTAAGTTTCTTATTTTTGTTAGCATGCATTCTTATCGTACATGGATTAGCTACATATTCCTGAAAATCATAATGTGTTGATGCTAAATGAAGAAATATATAACGTTGAAGTAATATTTCTTTATAATAAGGTATGAAGATGCTTATTCATATTTATTACGATTAAACAAAATAAAAACAAAATACAGATCATCTCCGCTATTCTAAAGATGAAGGAAACGTCAAAGATAACCTTAAAGCGCCGACGCAATTTCCTTTTAAACTTATTATCCTCAATATGTTCTTACTAGTTGTCCTCTCGAGAGTCGTGCTAAGGGGCACCACAGGGGATACTTCACATAGCCTATCCCTTGGCCATGTTTTCACTATACATAATGTCACTATATAAACCATGACCACCTAAACACACATTGTATAAACAAAGACCACCTGAACACATCCTCAGTACAAGTTTTCACCCGGCGTCGCCCCGCGCTGCACGGCACTGTATTTCAATTATTCAGCTTCATTGTTTTGTGCTTTGCTGAATAAAATATTATAATAGAACTCGGAGGCAAAGGATTTAACAAAAGGGGCGGAAAGTAATTTAATCGGAATTTTAACAGCCGAGCTTTTCGCTGAAAAGTGAATAATTATGGCTGAAAGGGTTTAATTTTTTTTATTCCATCGAATAAAACAACATATTTGTTGAAATTTCATTAAGCACTGTAAGATGATCACCATTATTTTCACAGCGTAACAATAAACTATTAATTAACCTTTTTTTATCGAAAATGAAAATTTATTTAATCGAACTGGGGTAAATGATACAGCGTGGCAAGACAAATATGATATTTAAAAAAATAATCTATTATCAGTATTACTTCATATTTATGTACATGTAATAGCGCAGATGGGAAATTATACTAACATTAAAAATTTCGTTTAATTAAAATTTCAAATAAAAATACATCTTTATTTAATTTAAAACATTTTTTTTTAATTCCGTATAAAAATTAAAATTACAACGTCAAAAATTTTAATTATAATTTTGAAATTAAAATTGTAGTTTTAAAATTTAAAATTAAAAAAAAAAATTAAAATTAAAATATTATAAAATTAAAAAATATATAATTATATTTTTAAAATTAAAATGTTAAAACCGTTATTTTAAAATTAAAATTGTATGTTTAAAATTATAATTTCTAAATTAAAATTAAAATCGTATTTTAAAAAAAATGACATAATTTTAAAATTAAATCTTAAAATTTAATATTAAAATATACAACCAAAATAATAGGTTTAGTATTAAAAGTTAGTCAAAATTTTGCATCGGACGAGAATCGAGCCCGGATCAAAAGCTTGGAAGGCAACTATCCTGACCATTACATCACCAGCTATTTTAAGAACTGTAGCATAAATTCATTACATGTACTGAAAATAAGAATATTTTAATTAGAATTTTAGAATTTTAATGTTATCTCTGTACTTGCATCACAACTGACATTATGTTGTTTACATATAAAAATTTTCATGTTTCATTGACAAAATGGTGAGAGGATACAGATACAGATATTTGAATACTTAAATATATAAACTTACACAAAAAATAAATTTGATGTGTTTAACGTTGCATAATTTTACAAATATTTACTGTCCAGTAATTTTTTACTTTTAATCATTGAAGAAGATAATATTAACACATCCCAAATGAACCACGAAACCGAAAAAACAACAGAAATTAAAAAGATTCCAGTCGCATCTGGGACTCGAACCCAGGACCTCTACCTATCCGGGGTAACCGCTTAACCAAATTAGCTAATGAGACCAGTTTAATTTACGCCATTTACACCGATATCATACTTCATGTTCAAGATTTGATAATATTATCCTCCATTTTTATAAATCCCATATTATTGGCTGCTATCCTTACGATGATTGCAAAATTTATTTCTGTTAATTTCTGTTGTTTTTTCGGTTTCGTGGTTCATTTGGGATTTGTTAATATTATCTTCTTGAATGATTAAATATTACAATGAGGCTTACAAACTTCAATAAGTTATAAAAATAAATTGAATATAAAAGTAAATAGATTGTAATTAACAGAATGCATTATCTCGGATGACAGGTGATAATGAAGATCGACCCGACAACTGTGCATACACTATACATGCTATTAAATTGCTTTTATGCGGTCTCTCTCATTGACACAGTCGCACTTTCAATACAATAAATACAGTAGGCAGTAGAACTATAGGATCTCTATTATTGAGAGTTGTTGGATATGAAGGAAAAGGAAGTATTAAAGAGAGCCAAATCAATTCCATACCACTTTTAGATTGTGAGTGATAGGCTAGTGGGAGAAACACAATATTTGTAAAGCACAGTGTTCATTAATTTAGATTAAATAATGAGGGTGAAATTTTATTGTACCCCGAGCTAAACCTCCAAAATTGGTCAAAAGAGCGTTGTGAAGGAAACAACTTGCAATGGTTAGTACTGACTGTGCGTTGTCACAGTTCACTTGAAGTTTTATGTAATTTTATGAAAATAACGCAAAATCTAACGACCGTGTAACTGTCATCTAATATGAAAGGGACGGCATGAGAGGGCGATAAGAAAGGGCTATAAATTAGTATGAACGGTTGTCCAATGTGTATTTTTCGTCCCCTTTCACTTAATTTTAATTGCAGTCACTTGCCTATTTTTCCGCCATCTCAATTAATACTGTTTCGTTTATAAATAATGTTAAGCGTACATAAGTAGCGCACGTCTATAAATATAAATAGATAGAATATAGGCAAACAAAAAGTTGTCCAAAGAAGCGAAGCAAGCAGTCCACAATGGAGTACTGATAACAACCCTGATGTATGGCAGTGAGGCATGGAACTGAATGCAAGGCTGATGTAAACGTAGTGAGCAAGATCAAGAAAGGGACTTAGATCTTAGATGGTTTGGGCATGTAGAGCGAATGAACGAAGAGAGGAGTGTAAGGAGAATATATGACGTGAATGTGAATGGAAGAAGAAACCGGGGAAGACATGGCACGATCAAGTGAATCAAATACTTGAGTCGGGCCATGTCAGAAGTCGGAATAACAAAAGAGAATGTATGAGACGCTGTGAATGAAGCAAGAAGTGTATGCCAAGATCAAGTTGTTTGGCGGTCCGTCCTCTCTGCCTAACCCTGCGGAGAAACGGCGTAATGGTTTGTTTGTTAGTTAGTTAGTTAGTTAGAATATAGATACATAAGAAAAAATAAGTCCCAAAGAAGAGGGCGACTATGTATCTCAGTAAAAACGCGCTGTGTTTCAATATTTATTTAATCACGTCTGTGTACATGCATGCCCATCAGTTCACGTGATCAGCACCGCACTGAATGCTTTCATACAAATAGTAAGCGCGTCGGTCGACCGACGATGTAGCGCTGACGAGGTGGGCAGATAGTCAGTCGCCGCGCCTAGCTACTCACGCGCGGCTGATCGTCACCGTTGCACTATTTATATCTCTCCATTAATTCCTCTACATATTTTTAACATACGCGAATGACATATGCGGCTGACGTATGCGGCTGACGTATGCGACTTACGTACGCGCGGCACTATTTCCAACCGTCAAACTAACCAACTTGGAAAAAAAAACTACATGCCTCAAAGATATAACTGCTTTTGATAGCGACAATATTTCTAAAATCACTGAAAATAAAAATGTCAATTCGAGTGAAAAACTATTCCAAACGTTCTAATTTGTCAAACTTCATACTTTCCTCGAAGGTGTTCAAAAATCATTTTTGTTCTAAGATATAAAATCACGTCCGAAAATTATTATTCAACGACGTGAAAATTCAACGTTTTATGCTCGAGTTGATGAAATAATGTGATTTATTATTATTCCAGATCGCTCTGCGTGATTGTGAAGGTTTATCAACGATTGAAAAACTATGTGACATATTCAAAATAACTTTTGTTAATTCCTTTTTTGTAAAGTTTTTTGTTTTTAACGTAAGTCAGATCATAAATGATCATAATTGTATTTTTTTTATAGGAATTTTTTTTATAGCACAAGAGTCCCAAACTGCTCCCAACCGTCTGGAGCCAGTGAGACTATGGAATTCCCAATTGGTGAATGTTGTGAGGCTGAAGGTATTGTGGAGGGGAAGGAGAAGGGGGAGAGGAAGGTGGGAAAAAGGGGAAATACCTGGTTATTCAGATCTGGTCACCAAACACGGCTAAAAGCCATTTCAAGCAACGTTTCAATTCTGAATGGTGGTCTTTCACCAGGGTGATACTGAGAATATCTTCCACTCTGGAACGTGCGAAAATATACTATATATTATTTTTAAATGAATTAATTTGGAAACAACACAAATTAATAAAATAAAAATTACTTGCGCACGCCGGGATTTGAACGCGCGACCTTCGGATTCGAGAGCCTTACCCCTCGACCATGGAGGCCGTATGATCTAATATGCAGTATTAAGTACACTTAAACTAATATTAGTTGTTTATACATTTACTTAGTGGCGATGTAAGTACAAGTAAAGGTGACTCTACCAATTGAGACCAAAATGCAATACACATTTTCCTTCAAATAAGCTTAGGAATCACTGATTAAGGTTTGTAGGGTACGTGTTGTTACACCCTGTATAATTAGATTTTCCTATATACGAGATATTTATGTCAGTACAATGTAAATTAGTGCACGCTTTTCTGGAATAATATATACATATTTATTAATATTTCATAGGCGCACGAATCTTTACGCGCTTAGTAACTTCAAATACATGCAGTCAGCAGTAGCGTAATGATAACAATGTAATTGTAAATTTAAAAAAAAAACTTTGGATATACACGAGTTCCAAACATAGGTAGGTGATTTAACGTTTTTTAGTAAGCTCAGTATAAGAACCGTACGATTTAATCGTGATATAATGTTGATTTTCAGTGACAAAATTTTCATCGTCTCATGCATCCCATAAAGTTATGGCATCGAGCGTCAGAAATTCGAAAAACTCAAGGATTTATATATTGTCTAAGCCCTTGAGTGATTTTGTTATCGTCTTTACATAGTCAATAGCAAAAGCGCCGTTTTCCGGGTTTCCAGATTACCGAGATTCCTGGATTCCGGGTTACCGGGACATTGAACATGTCATCACCTCAAATTCTAGATTATTAAAATAAAACATGTTACTAAAATAAAATACCAAATTTTTAAAAAGTTAATCTAATAATCAGGTAAAATATTAATAATATAAAAATTATTAGCCAATGTAGATTAAGATGGAAGCATTTTGTGAAAGGGTTAGAGAAAAATTGCTTATACCAGCAGGGGTGTGCATTGGTCTGTTTTTTTGAAGTTCTAGTATAAATAGTGAATGGAATATTTGAAAACGGACTTTTTATTTTTATTTTCCGCTTATTGTTGTGTTGTTAACTGAATGAATAAACGAATCTATTTGTTTATACTAGGTATTCTAATTTATTTCGCGTATTCTGTTTATTATATAATTAATTTAATTAAACATACTCGTAAATATGTTACCCGTTGAAATAAAAAAAAGCTGTATTAAAACTAAACCATTAATAAACACACTGAAGACTTGGCTAGCTGATAGGAGCTATTTGTATTAGAAATAAGGAAATAATATTTTTAGTATTCATTTATTCCTGAAGATGATAGCATTGCTATCGAAACATGTAGAAATATTTATATATTTTAAGTAAAGTGGTATATACAAAGTGTATTTTCAATTATATAATAAATAATATTTTATTTATGCTTTTATTTTATGAATTTTTTTATATGTTTTTGCAGAATATTTTAGAGTAATATTCTTGATAAATATTTATGTTTTTTTATTTTTTTATTTTATATATTGTTTTTTTTTTTTTACATACTTTGTAACCTTGTCTGTAAATTTAATGTTTTAAATAACAAGCTCCCGTTAGACAAACTACAAAAAAGTATTTATTAATTGATAAACTAAAGTTTTTAAGACAAGATTTTTGTGCATAGCGCAAAGGGTAACAATTATTTTTATAAACAATAATTATTAGCCTGAAACACTGACACAATATATTTTTATAAACAATAATTATTAGCCTGAAACACTGAAGAGCATCTGACCGGCAATCAGAAGGGTGCAGGTTCGACTCCTGTCGGCGATATTTATCTTTTCTCGGAAGGTTTTTTCAATTTGGATGAGTGTTTCAGGCTAATTATTATTGTTTATAAAAATAATTGTTACAAAAAAGTAATTTATCGGGACTTTTTTGAATTGTATTTTTTCTCTTGTAAAATTAAATAAAAAAATAAATAAAATAAAAAGTTGTTTTTTTGTTTTTATTTTTAAAGTATGATGCAGTTTTTTAAATTTTTGTAGAGTAATAATGAATTATATATGAGATGTAAAATTTTTAAGTATAAAGTATAAAAGTTAAAAGTATGATATGTATTTTTTAATTTTAGTGCCAGGACACAAGCCAGGGCTTAAGTAATAAAAAAAGTATCAATTAACGTTTCATCTAATCCCTTATTCCATTAGAGGTTGTCAATCTTCAGGGAATTTTTTTTCCTTGCAGGTTGCAGCCTGAAACAACTCTGCGGAACTGCACGCGTCATGCAAATTATGAAACCAAAGTGGCTATATTGGAAGATTAGTTGATGACTGCCAATTTATTGATTTGTGCAGATTAGCTTATGTGGAATCTATAATTTTATATTAAGATATGATTATTGATATGTAACTTCTTATACTATTGTACCAAACTACAATGAAATCCCACTATCCTTTAAAAATCACAACCATAAAAAAAATCATATAAAACACTGGATACGTTACATAGGTAGATCTGAAATAGAAAATATATTAACACCAAATATAGAATTACACCGAAACCACTCAACTGCGCTTAAAACACTCATCCAATAATTATTTAAATTTTTTTCATCAATCAATATAACGTAAACGAAAACCTCAGCACGGAAAATCCCAAAGAGGATATCATTATTTATTATTTTGTTATAAAAAAAACGAAGAAAATAAAACATTATTATTATTACGTTAATAGCAAAGCGTGGGATATTGTGTTATACGTTATGTCAGTCGACTCTGGACATAACAATATTATGTGTCCATGCCATGTTACGGATATCATTGTTGTGTAGCAAGTTATGCATCTGTTTTGCTCTACACGTGTCTCTTGTAATAGCAAGATATCAACGGTGCTAGTATTTAGCACTCAAGTCAGATACTCAACTGTGTATTTTGATACGCCCTCGATGATAAAACATTCACATGATTTTTTAAACATCCTATTGATCTACACTCCATAAGTTGAGCTCCAGTAGCTCGTGGTTATGGGAGGAGTATTTACATACGTAATGAAAAAATAATAATAACAATCCAATATCTTAACAATATTAAAAACTTATAAAATAACTACAAACGTAAATCACTTTTATCACAAAACAATTTTAGTATATAAATAAATAAAAAAAATATCCAAATAGTAATTATATCCCAGATAGTATTCATTGAGAGTACAATATAAGATTATCTACGTTCAGGGAGTTGATTTGCTTTTGAATTATTCATATTTC
This sequence comes from Halesus radiatus, assembly GCA_022606495.2. NCBI lineage: Eukaryota > Metazoa > Arthropoda > Insecta > Trichoptera > Limnephilidae > Halesus > Halesus radiatus. Next base: position 189,571 of record JAHDVE020001091.1, on the reverse strand, counting down.
AAAGTTTTAATTAATTTTGTTTTTTGGTAATAATATATTGTACCATCTTATACCTAAATACAATTAACGGTGCTGTGCCGTGGTCATTCCTAGCATTGGGATGACTATTAAACCATTTGTTTTGAATCTATTGCTTGTACTATCAGTGGAGTGAATTTTATTTATGAAAAATTCGTTATAAATTTGACATAAGGCGTTTCTTTCACATAATTCTGTAATAGATGGTAAAGTAAATAAGATGTAATTATTTTGATTCTTGTAGAATAGTGGCGTGCTTTTCATAAGGGCTGAAGGTTGTGAACACCTTAAGAAAAACATACCATAAAAAAGGACAAATTCCTTATCAAAATGTTTTTTTCTTTGAATTTGATAAGGAACTTGTACGTACATTCATTCGGCTGACCATATCTCATCACAATAAAATGGATATTTTCAAATATTCAATGTACAATGCATACCTCATCTTGAAAAACTATACGCAGCCTACATTTGGTCATAGAGCAATCCACACCACTGCTGTAGAACACACAAAAAATTATAAAAAGGTTTGAAAAAAAAAACACTGTGGAAGAATCGACAACACATATGGTTTTAGTTGAATTATTTATTAAACAGATTTTTTCTTACCAGTTGATATAAAAAAAAATATTTAGAAAAACCTTTGAAAGGTTTTTTTTTTGCATGAAATTTGCCCAAAAATATTCGATTAATATTTAGCAAAACGTACAATAACTTTCCTTGTAGAAACTTTAATCGTATTCTTTGTGGTGTATAAAATAAAATTAGAATCTTCTCCATAATGAAACTTAACATCAAACAATCCACTCGCCAGAAACTTTTAAATCTGGGTTAATTCCTTCTCTCCTATCAGACCTTTCACAAACTCGGATAATATGAAAATTCTCCCATTGCAAGATAAAATTACTGAAAAATATAGAATACAGCAAAAGTATCGAAAACACGTTCTGGGAAATTATGAAATGACAACAATGTGTCGAATCGACCATAGAGCACTAAACGATCTCTTTTCTAGTACTGGTCACCTTCCGGTTTCACGACACTATTTTATCGGTATTCCCTTATTTAAAAAAATGAAAAATAAGAAAAAAAAACAACAGGCCACTATTTCGCAATTTAATGGATATTTTAAGCTTTACACCCTTGAGGTGATTTTCTCACGTAAACGGCGCTATAGAAGTAATCCAATTATTATTATTATTAAACAAACAACCGTCCATTATTTCGCCAATTAATGGATATTTTAAGTTCTACACCTCATCGTGACAATCGTTGCATAATGATCTGAAAAATTATGTAGCTGTTCAAATTTTATGTTGCCCGATCTCAAAATTAGAGAGTTTTTAAAGAGGCACGTAAATAAATGTTACAATTTCAATAACCCAAGTGCCATAAAACTTTAAATTGAAATCCCAATACTCATATCTGGCAGTACCCATATATTGTATTGAAAAGAGATACTCGAATGGGCAAACCTGTCAATACAGTTTGATTGTGGAGGAAACTGGAACATCCTAAGTCATACATATGTTGAAGGATCATTAGAAACTTTTGTATGCTATTCAGATCTAATTAAAAAGATAAGTTAAATCCAATTAATATAACAATTTTGTACTGAACGATTAATTGATGTGGATAATATTTTTAAATGGATATGCAGCTTTTAATAAGTTGCACGATTGGAAACTCCAGTGAAAAGTACAAGAGGGCGAGAGGGACGTCGGAGAGTTATTATTTATTAATTCAAAATAATGATAGTATTATTACGCCATACGATAAACATAATATTTTTAAATGGAAAAATATTTATTAAATATTTTATAAATTTACATAGGCTTAGTATTTATCAAAATCTAATCAGAAATATTACTAGAAATATTACAAAATATTTAAAATACGAATATGATTTTACAGTGAAGGAAAGTATTTTTAATCCTTTATCGTTGGGTTTTTGTAAATAAACATAACCAAAGATTTGTAATCCGCATTACAAAAAAAAATTAAGTTACGTAGTGTTCATAAAAAAATGAAACCACACACTCTTCTTTTTTTTTAAATTTATCTTATCGACAAGTTACAGAAAAACCTTTACAGCATTTTTTGAGAATATTCAAATTTTAAATGTTTTTGTAAAACATGTGTAGAAGGGTCAGAAATGTGTAATATTTCTGATTATATTTTGATAAATGCTAAGCCTATGCAAATTTAAAAAAAAAACTTGTTACATATTTTTCTCTTTAAAAAACTATGTTTATCGTGTTACACAATAATATTATCACTATTTTGAATTAACAAATAATCTTTAATGATTGAAGTAGATAAAGTTAACACACCCCAAATGAACAAGGAAACCGAAAAAAAAACAGAAATTAAAAAGATTTCAGTCGCATCTGGGACTCGAACCCAGAACCTCTACCTATCCGGGGTCACCGCTTAACCAAATAAGCTAATGAGATCAGTTCAATTTACGCTATTTACACCGATATCATACTTCAAGTTCAAGATTTGTTATTATTATCCTCAATTTTAATAAATCAGATATTTGGTCTATAGGTAGAGGTCCTGGGTTCGAGTCCCAGGTGCGACTGAAATCTTTTTAATTTCTTTTTTTTTTTCAGTTTCGTGGTTCATTTAAGATGTGTTAATATTATCTTCTTCAATGATTAAATATTACAATGAGGTTAACAAACTTTAATAAGTTATAAAAAATAAATTGAATAACAAATAATCACTCTCCGACGTCCCTCTCCCCATTAAAATAAAATATATTCATGATCAACAAATGCCGTTTATGAATTTCTAAGTTTTATTATACATAAATTATAGGTTGTATTTAAAAATTGTTACTTAAAAAATAATCAATGACCATCTCAACAAAACTACCTGGTTGGTTGGGATCATTGGATATCGGGCTTCTGAAGTCACACGGATGTTCGCGCGTAAATTCATTATAATTGACGTCACACTCAACACGCCATGTATTTCGTTCGTTTTTGAAAAACTCGAAATCTAAAAATAATTTTAACCATGAAAACAACTTTAAAAAATACTTAGAATTTTTAGTTAGAGGTCAACATCGATGAACAAAAAGAGGAAGAGAAAAATGTATTCGACTTCCTCATTACCTAGTAAAAGTAAATATTTCTGTTTTTTTAATAAAAATTAACATACTTTGGTTTAGCTTCAGCGCAATGATTGGCTCTCCTCTTGAAAAATGACGAAGGGGTGAATACTTATTATCACCTCGATCCCATCTCCGTTAAGCCTCGACCTAATTAAGTTTTACCTGCCAACTTGACTTACCATAGATGTAAAACTACCTACCATAGGGGACTGTACACATTGATATAAAATTCACTAGGTTAGAACAGAAATATAATTAGAATTGACCAAGGATGTTTACTAAGGGCGGGCTGTTTCACAAAATTTAAAGGATTCATCAATATTTCAAATATTCAAGTTCCGTGAAAGTTTTATTCGATTTCTGTTATTATTCAAGCACTGTGATGCAACTGGTCCATTATATAATACTAACAAAACTTGAATAAATCTTTCACAGAACTTGAATAATATCTTTGTAATTTTGATGAATCCTTCAAATTCTGTGAAACAACCCGCCCAAGAGTCGTTGCAGTAGGTGATGTAAGTAGCGATAAATACAGTATGTATCTCGAGAATGCTGGGAATCTGCATCCTTAGTTTTAGGAAGGATATCACATTACTGCATATGGCTAATAAACTTTTAAACGATTTCTTACTAAAATGGGATTCTATGTTCCGGATAATTTCAAGTGAAGCTATCAATACAGTCATTTCTGTTCCTTTCCAGGTGTTGACCTAATTTACTAATGCCGATGCCCATGGGAAGACTCCAAGTACCAGGTTAATTAACTGTCTCGCAGGAAATGAGGATATTTTTCGCACAACTTATATCGTAGTAGCGCGAACTGTTCATTAAATTTTAACTATAATAATATGTACCTACATGCAAACTTATCTTTCAATTTTTGTCACTCATGTAACGTTTATCGTATATGTTAGAAATATTTTTAGTAATTTTTTTATCGTTTTTGCAATTTATTGGTTAAAAAAAAAACCGGTTTTAAAAAAATACAATACAATAGTGAAGAGCTTAAAATTGTTTACTGCCCACAACCTTATGATAGCATTGCGTCTTCTATTTTACATTCATTTTTTCACCTCCCATAAAACAAACCAATGTAATATTATACCTATGTTTTTTTTTTATGTGAGATATGTATAACTTTCTAAATCTTTCAGGCATACTTACTGTTTTTTTTTGTCACAAGAGTCTTAACTGCTTCCAACTGTACGGAGCCAATGGGATCATTATCCTCATCATATCATCATATCATCATATCATCATATCATCATATCATCATATCATCATATCATCATATCATCATATCATCATATCATCATATCACATCATATCATCATATCATCATATCATCATATCATCATATCATCATATCATCATATCATCATATCATCATATCATCATATCATCATATCATCATATCATCATATCATCATATCATCATATCATCATATCATATCATCATATCATCATATCATCATATCATCATATCATCATATCATCATATCATCATATCATCCTTATCATCATATCATCATATCATCATATCATCATATCATCATATCATCATATCATCATATCATCATATCATATCATCATATCATCATATCATCATATCATCATATCATCATATCATCATATCATCATATCATCATATCATCATATCATCATATCATCATATCATCATATCATCATATCATCATATCATCATATCATCATATCATCATATCATCATATCATCATATCATCATATCATCATATCATCATATCATCATATCATCATATCATCATATCATCATATCATCATATCATCATATCATCATATCATCATATCATCATATCATCATATCATCATATCATCATATCATCATATCATCATATCATCATATCATCATATCATCATATCATCATATCATCATATCATCATATCATCATATCATCATATCATCATATCATCATATCATCATATCATCATATCATCATATCATCATATCATCATATCATCATATCATCTTATCATCATATCATCATATCATCATATCAGTACTATTTCATAACCGGTCAAAAATTAAACAATGTTTGTTGTATCGGTTATTTTATCAAAAATGTGTCCCCTACTAGAGTTATGCTTTTTCAATCTCATATCAATACCACAATATCACAACCAGGAAAAAAGTGTTAAACTATTTTTAAACAAATTTGTCAGAACATATGCAGTAAAAAAAACGCTTAATTATTCGGGTCATAATTATTGTGAGCGTTGATGCCGTGTGAAGGCATCATCTAATTAATTCTTTTCCATTGACTAGGTTTGAAATAACTGCGGTATTGATAGTAAACTTTATCCGCAGGAGGAATTTATGGAACCTATTCAATCACTCCAGGGATTTAAGAATTCAATATATTTTTAGCTCCTTTCAGAACTTCAATGATTTTGGTGCTCTGAATAATAAACTTGAAAGGACTTTTTTACTCGTTCCCGGAGCTTCGTAATTTAGGGAGAATTCACGAACTTGAGGACAAACAAATATAAAGTTTACCGACAAAATTATTTCACGAATATGTCTGTCATGACTGCAGTGGCGTCCACGGATTTTTTAATCAAGGCAGGCAGAAGGAAAAACAGTGAATTAATTGATATTAAAAAAAAACTTACCACAGACGTGGTAAATTTTTGCTCAGGGGTGTAAGTCTGTATGTTTTATGTTAGCTGACGCAAATTAAATCGGTCAAAAATAACACATGTTGATAGTTTGGTAGTCCGTATCCCGCTAAGAAGTTAAAGTTTGCGTTTATGTTACGAGACAAATCCGTAACACAAACGCAAGAGACGACAGTGCGTTTATGAAAACTGTCGAAATGCGTTGTTTATAGCCGATTTAACTTGCGGTAGCTAACGCAAAAGATACAGGCTTTAGCCGATGTTGGTTGGGATTACGTAAGCCACAGGAATATCCAAACAACTGCTTCATTTATGCATACAACCTACGACATAAAGTTTCTTTTTTTTGGACGTACAATTGCATGAAAAAAAAAGCCAACGTATGATGATCATTATTTCGTTACTAAAGTTGTGTTAAATAATATACCCAAAAATATGGGATTTAATTTAGGATGATATTAATAATTCTTAAAATGAGGTAAAAGATAAAATATCGATAAAAATGACAGGAATAAGGTCTCAATAGTTCAGTGGTTGGAATGTTATTGTTGGCAAAACAGGGATTCTGGGTTCGATTCCCAAATGCGATCCTTACCTTTTTTTTATTTTCTGTATCTTTTTCTATTTCGTATTTCTGAGAATTGCTAAAATTATCTTTAATGATTAAATAGCACATGCATTTAGTGATACTTTTGTCTTTATCGGTTCGTTAGTCGAGTGGTTAAAGCATCGGGTTCGCATCCAGGCACTCCACCAATGGACATTTTATATAGCAACAAACCTCATTAATTTTTTTCTTCGTGTTTTTAATAAGTCGTTTTTTGTTTGGGGAACTTTTTCGGAGATTTAGTGTAGGTTATAGCGGGATCCTGACATGGTTGAGACAGTCAACGGCATCAGGAGTCACTTGGTTCATATTTTTACAGATGTACCTGTGGAAAACTAATGAAGCGGACATGCTTCCAGGATGATGAGAAATTGAATACTAACTAACTAACCGTTACGCCGTTTCCCCGCAAAGGCAGGTAAAGGGAGGATTGAACTCCATGCAATTCTATCTTGGCGCACACTTCATTCAAATTCAAAAATTGTATCATACAAACAATTCTGTTATTCTGACTCCTGACATGGCCAGACTTTGATTAATTTGATCATTCCTTGTCTTCCTCGGGCATTCACGACCTCATCTGCCGTACGAACTGTAAATATTATTTTTAAATTTTATTAATTAAATTTGACAGCTGTCACGCTTTCCAATAAAAGGAAATAACGTACAAAAATGTAGCAAAATATCCTGACTGCATATTTAGGATACCAAAAATGTCGAACATCTCATAGCGACCTAGTGATAGAATCCCGTTCAGGACCAAATACCAATATCGAACATAGGTACTGAAATGGGACATAGCTACCACTGTTCACAATCTAATTATGTAAATTATTATCGTCCATCTAATTAATTATTACGTAGATAACAATAAATTCTAGTTGATCTCTAAGTTATATATTAAAACTGGGTATTTGATATATACCATTAGTGGGATTTTTCTACCCTCACAACATCCCATAAAAACCATTTATCATTATTATCGTTAAACTCTTACGTTTTTTATCGTTTTAATTTCCACGTGCCATCGATAAAACCTTCACGCGAAGTTACTGAAAGACCACACGACCTTGCGAGACTAACCTTTTACAAAATAATTGCATTTCCACGAAAAAGGAAAAAAAACACTATAGAGAAAAAATCCAGAATTCGCTTTAAAAGTCATAAATCACACGCGTCCTGAGTTATTTATTGCTTCTCCAGCGCTTAATGCATTAGCTCGCCTTTCTATTGCTCTATTTCTCCGCTGAGATTCATTCTCTCAACAATAGCCAACTTTCAAACAGATTGAAATGTCTGTACAAACATTCCCCGAAGAAAAACTTATTTACCCTGCAGAATCAACTATTCGAAATGGCGTTTTCATGAGCTGAGTCGAGAGTGGGAAACCCCCACTAGCTCCAGTGATATCCTACGTCTGGCATGAATCCCTCGAAACTTGTATGGATTTTTTATATAATATATGGAATGGGGTTTTCTTTGATCTTAAGGCTACATCTCAAGAAAGATCCGTAAAGCTGGGATTTCCTCCGCTTTATACGATCAAATTTGTGTACCTAAAACATTTATTTTATGCGAGGAATTTAATTGGGCTATTAGAAGACGTACGGGATGTCAGTTTCATTTCAATGAAAGAAATTTTTACATGTGAAAAAATAGCCAGCTAATAAGAGATCTTACAATCTTTCACAATAGGTAATTATAACATAACTCTGAAGCGCTGATTTTTAATTAAAATCACACCAGTCATGTGAATGCACTTCGTAGTACTCACGCTTTGCATGCTAGTTTACATGTCGTTTCATTATCAGGGGGTTTCTGCAGGACAGTTGTGAGAGCTTTGCGTGACAATTGACTGAGCATACAATTTAGACTAGCAGCTCTTTACAGTTTTGCAAAAAAACTAACATCATCAACGTCGCTGATTTTGCCTAACCCAGCTGGATGAAGGGATCTCGATCTCTTTGCGCCTTCCTTGACTCAGTACTCTATGCTGATATGTTTTTTAGATGAACAATGCGTCCTGCGCATTGTCATCATGACTATTTTTCCATATAGGTAAAATTGGGTCTTGTTTTTATCACTTAATGCTTGCAATACCTCTTTCTATCTCATGTTATATTATTCTTAATTTTACAAGCCAAATTTTCATGCATTGTCATAATAATGATTATACATTTGGCCACGAATGACTCAGTCGACTCATTCAATCAGTTTAAAAGTTTTCCTCTGAATAAACCAACACGTTTCATACCTAGTTTATTACCTGCATTATTCAATGAGTCATACCAAACACCCCCGTTGCATTCGGTTTGATCCTTAAATTAAATAAATTTCATAGTGGAGTGCAGTACGATAATTCTACTAACCGATGGCGTGCGCATAAACTGATTAAAATGTCACCCCTACTGTCTGTGATAACGTCGCACAAAGCATTGCCTATAGTGGAAAATGCATACCATCGTGCATCATAATATTGTGCATTGGTGTATTCTCTTTCACCCCGAACCCATTAACGCGTCTTTAATTAAAATAGTTTATTATTCTCAGAGGGTTATTAATTAACTACTCGTATCTCCATGTCTGGGACAAAGCATTGGTTCAAAATCATTAAACGACGCTCCGTTATGGTTTCAAATTGCTTGGCGAGCGTAATTATTAGTTATGCACCTGAGGTTCTGAGTGTCCAAAGTTAAGGACTCGTGTATACGATTTCATTACGGATCTTGGTGAAACTTATGTTTAGGGTAATTGTTGTAATTTTTTCATACTTAATATCAGCCAACTCTATTAACTGATTGAATTTAACCCATTTTTCTTCCCAAAAAAAACTTTTACAAGCGCATCCACAATAATGCGAGCTTAAACTATTATATATTAACACTTTTTTATTGAAATAATATATTGAAGCTTGAAAACCTCATTGCAATATTTTTGTTAATCATTGAAGATAAGATTAACAAATCTCAAACGATATATGAAACAGAAAAGGTACAGAAGATAAAAAAAGGTAACGGTCGCATCCGTGACTATTTTTTTTTTCATTTACCCTAATAAATATTTCAATCACTAATAATCAATATATTGATTGAAAATATGGATAATTCACTCGTTTATTGTGTCTGTGAAGCGATCAGTAAATTTCATAAATTTTTTCTCACCTTACAGTGAAACGTAAGATTTCTTCACTGAAAAAAATATTTAGCTTTCCTAATAGAAAAAGGCACAACCTGCTAATCTGTAGACAAACGCATTGCTAACGAAATAACTCACCGAAATTGTATCTTAAAGAAAGCTAGCGTGATCGGTCTTCACTTAGTTGGACATAATAAATTTTATTACTCGCTTCCATTCTATGGTTACTACATAACACTAATTGTTTAACTAACCAATGATTTGTAAAGAATAACAAAATGTTATTGAATATAAATAAACTAAGCTAAACGAAACCACTACCTTCATCCCACCCCAATCAGGGATGCCATAGTCTAACTGGATCCGGACAGAATCGAGTTGATGGGAATTTTGTGCGGTATACATATAAAAATATTATCTTGAAAATGAGTTGTAGGTAAATCCTTGTAAGCAAGTGTATAACAATGGTGATAAGAATTTAATAAAAAATGAAGCCAGTAAGTAAGTATACACATGTAACACGTTATACGCCTTATCAATGTACTTAGCACCAACGTTGCTATTTATCCAGTTTACAAACTTAGCGTGATATCCTTAGGGTCTGTACAGTCTATAAAGTTACAGTAAGTCCGTTACTAAAATTAAGCGCAGTTAACATCTCTGTGACAAATATATCTAGACAGTTTAAGAAGTAGTGCTGTAACTCAGAAACGCCAAGTTTCGCGCGTCAGCAACTGTTCCCATGTTCAAGATTGCACACGATGCACATACAGCTTACGTCTTGCTCGACATTTGCAGTTGCACATTGTATCTACCTACACACTGAATACGTATACTGACAGAAATGTGATGCAGGAGTGTCTGTATCGTAGAAGTAAGTCTTCAGAAGGCCTATTCCCGTTCTTTTTAAGGAAGATTCTTTATCATTTTCCTTTGGCTTAAAGACATTTTGCTTAACTGCGGTTCCGGTTCTCTCAGATGACAGCAGTCAGCGAATCCAGCGAATGACATTCATTAAAAATATAAATATGTTCGTAGTTTTAACAGAAAAATTCAATATTAATTAAGTTACCATGCTACCAACTATGTTATTATCAAATTTAAACATTGTTAGCCATTAAAATTTACAACTATAAATGAAAATATAAATGCAGGCAGCAAATGTCTATGAAAATGATATTTAAAAGAAAAATAAAAACGGATTAATATGCAATATAACATAATGTAACTGTTTTAAATAATTTTGGTCAAAACCTTGTGTCACTTGAAGATATTTCTTAAATTTGTGTTTTCAAATAATCTCTCAACAACCTCTTTGGGATTTTTTTACTCTGTATCTCCGGAATACTACAGTTAACCAAGAAGATTTTAAGTCTAAGGAAAAGGATAAGGAATCTTCCTTGAAAAGAACCAGAATAGAGCTACTGGTTACGTTAATAAAACATTTTTCAAAATAAAAATTATTTCTTAAACAGATAACTTAATTTCCTTTGCCCAGGAGTCGAAAACTCTTATATTAGTTGGCGACATAAGTTTTTTCATATCTACAACAATTCTAGGAATTATCTTTTTATGGTACTGGTACACATGATGTTTGCTGTACCTGCAGTGTGCGTATTATCTTTGCCCAAAGTTATGCTTAATTAATGGTTAACAGTAAGCATGTTTAATGTGCATTTTGTGAATTTATCGAGGTTGTTGACAATTTTAAACGCTTAAATGTTAATAAACATAAAAATTAAAAAAAATAATTATGCTTGTTTTTTGCTTCATTTGATGACATCATTTTAAAATTAAACCACAGAAACAAATCAAAACGTGTTATGGTCTGAATTAAACTCATTACTGGAAGAATAATATTTTGGAAAGTTTACGAATTTAAATGATATGTATATGATATGCTTAGAATGGTATATAAAAATTTGAAGAACGATTATAATAAAAAAGACCAAATGAATTAAGAAATATATTCCAATTAGTTTACCTGCGAGCATCCGTAAAAAAAAAACAAGGTAGGAAACATTTTTATTGCATTTTTACCGATCTTCTTTCCCACATTCTAATTTCTATATGTGTGTATTCGTTCTAATGTAGCAAACAATATTAACAACGTTCCAGTGTCGTAAATAACATCAGCCGACAAATAAATTAATAATTTTAAAAAATTAGATTACCGATAATCAAAAAATCAAGTACATAATAAGTTCGGACATTTATCAGAACACAAGATGATGTGAGATAACTTATAATAATTAAAATATACGTGCTCATTCCCGAAAAACATATTTTTATGAAAAACTGTCATGCATCATGTTTTTGCATATTCATAAAGTTTATGTGTTTTATTCATATCACGAATCAAACCTGCAATCTTTTGTATAAAATCCTAACGCGTAACTGCATTAAAGGCAATCAATAAGTAGCATGTAAATAAATTACTGCCTAGATACACGATAAAAAATGTGAAGTCTTCCAATTTATCCCTTTATCATTTTAAAGTAACTAATTATACCTTAATTTTTGCATCGCAAAGTTGGCGACCTTACCAGTAGCTACCACCGAGCTAACGACAGCTTGGCGACTACCTTGGGATTTTACCGGTGGCATGAGGCAGTCGGGTCAGCCACCGAAGGAGCAGACGCCTCCCAACAAAACCATCATTTTAGGATCTGCGGACTTGTCGGATTGCCTCGGATTTTAGCCGAATTACCGCCATTCAACTCATTTGCCATGCCGCCTGGGGATTTGGTTATTTGGTGACCCACATCCCCTTACCGCAAGCCAACACCTGAGGCTGATCACCTCCGGGTCTCATCTTATTGACGTCAGGATGCATCGCCTTGACGTTCACGCTGCTCTTCGTCACAGAAAGGTACAATCTTTCCATGTCTTACCACTTGCCCATGTTAAAGCCTTTCTTGATATGATTTAAATTAAATTAAGAATAATTTTATTTGTAACATATTAAGTTAATAATATACATATTTAGGACTTCTATTGAAAAATATAATTGCTTAAAATCTATAAATTTATATAGACTGATTCTATTCATGAATACATCGGAGGCTGAAAGAATTTATAAATGAAAATGCCTTGTTTAGTTGGTAACATTGGAACGAAGTAACGTAGTTGTTTGCACGTCTGTGTAAATTCATTCTGTGTGACCGTGTGACACTAATGTGACGTCACGCACCCCCCTCCCACCTACCATTTACCGCTTGAATTGCGATCGTTTTGGTGGATTTTAAAAAAAGAAATAATTTAACTAAAAACAAACAAAGAAGAAATAAGAAAGAAGAAAGAAGAAAGAAGAAAGAAGAAAGAAGAAAGAAGAAAGAAGAAAGAAGAAAGAAGAAAGAAGAAAAAAGAAAAAAGAAAGAAGAAAGAAGAAAGAAGAAAGAAGAAAGAAGAAAGAAGAAAGAAGAAAGAAGAAAGAAGAAAGAAGAAAGAAGAAAGAAGAAAAAAGAAAAAAGAAAGAAGAAAGAAGAAAGAAGAAAGAAGAAAGAAGAAAGAAGAAAGAAGAAAGAAGAAAGAAGAAAGAAGAAAGAAGAAAGAAGAAAGAAGAAAGAAGAAAGAAGAAAGAAGAAAGAAGAAAGAAGAAAGAAGAAAGAAGAAAGAAGAACGAAGAAAGAAGAAAGAAGAAAGAAGAAAGAAGAAAGAAGAAAGAAGAAAGAAGAAAGAAGAAAGAAGAAAGAAGAAAGAAGAAAGAAGAAAGAAGAAAGAAGAAAGAAGACCGAAGAAAGAAGAAAGAAGAAAGAAGAAAGAAGAAAGAAGAAAGAAGAAAGAAGAAAGAAGAAAGAAGAAAGAAGAAAGAAGAAAGAAGAAAGAAGAAAGAAGAAAGAAGAAAGAAGAAAGAAGAAAGAAGAAAGAAGAAAGAAGAAAGAAGAAAGAAGAAAGAAGAAAGAAGAAAGAAGAAAGAAGAAAGAAGAAAGAAGAAAGAAGAAAGAAGAAAGAAGAAAGAAGAAAGAAGAAAGAAGAAAGAAGAAAGAAGAAAGAAGAAAGAAGAAAGAAGAAAGAAGAAAGAAGAAAGAAGAAAGAAGAAAGAAGAAAGAAGAAAGAAGAAAGAAGAAAGAAGAAAGAAGAAAGAAGAAAGAAGAAAGAAGAAAGAAGAAAGAAGAAAGAAGAAAGAAGAAAGAAGAAAGAAGAAAGAAGAAAGAAGAAAGAAGAAAGAAGAAAGAAGAAAGAAGAAAGAAGAAAGAAGAAAGAAGAAAGAAGAAAGAAGAAAGAAGAAAGAAGAAAGAAGTATTGAAAAAGGTATTGAAGTTAGGAGGTAAACAAAATAATTATTTTTAAAAAAATCTAAAATCTATCGTTACTTATTATATTCATTGTTTATATAACTTGTTATCATTAAAATATTCCCTTTTCACCGGTGTCATGTAACATAATTTATTTACCTACGACCGAGAAAAGAATCTCAATGCTCTGAGATCGATACAAGTATATTTTAGCTGGCGCGCTCCTTTAATTCATAATAGCATTTAATCATGGAATTACCAACTACCTTACTGGAAGCATTATCACTATGTATATCAAATATACCTAGTTTACCTAAGGTAAACGTAAACCACCCACCTTTTTCCTCCAATTCATTTAAATTCGACCACTTCCCCAATTTCTGCTTCCTTCTCAAACATAAAAAGAAGTAGGTAATTTTAATTTTTCCAGATAACCTCATCATGTCTACTCTACTCTGATTAATACCACATTTACGTAGATACTGCACAGAAATAACCAAAACCGTGTTAAAAGTATTAGTCTTTACAGTTTCCAGGTTGGTATTAAGGGTGGACTTGTGAATAGGACGGCATATGTTTATGACACGCACGCTCCAAAATGAGTTATATCCACGTCCCTTAATTATCAAAACATTGATTACGATCTGCGGGGATGATGCGACCCCTGGCATAAACCCTCATTTAACCATCATTCCTTTATCAAGGGCTGTAAAATTCATGCAAAAGTACCTCTGGTCAGAACAACCTTTTTGTAGTCAATAGGGAGAGGGATGTTTGTAACAATTTGTATGAATAAATTAAACCTGTTTGTTAATAATTTCTCCTGAGAAGGGTACCGCGTATCATCCCCATGAGACGTCTTATCAGAGTAGTCATATAGCCTACCCACTACTTTATTACCCAAATGCCGGTGATATAGATATAGCAAGTAAGTCCTCGCTTTAGTAGTCGACATCATCGACACCAACATACGGATATTGAACAATGAACATTCAACGATAATATGTAGTTGTCGAGTACTATGTACGAAAGCGAATGGATTAATCGTAATGTCTTCAAAGATGTAATACATACGTTATAACACGTTATTTAGGACCTGTCGCATACTTGCTTACCTATATGAAATCGACAGGAATCTGCCACAATGTAATCTCACCAAGTGTTTATTCATAATAATAATAATATTTATTTATTTGAAATACATGTTATTCAACAAAAAACATTAAGGAAAGCTTTGACTGCCCCACTAGGCACAAATCCCGTTTTAAGACAGTCAAATTAACAAGTTTAGTTCATATAAAGTGCCATTATACAAAAACAGAAGGGAAAAAGCTAGTATTGATATAGTATGGTAATATAATATATACAGAAAAAAGTATAAAAATTAAGTATAAAGAGATTATGCACATGTGTTTGATAGGTGATATAAGAAAAAAAATGTTTAAAATTGAGTACTAAAAGGCATATATAATATTATTGAGTAATATTTATAAGATTGAGTTACGTATCACTCAGCTTTATGAGACGACGACAAAACTAATTGATGCAGCAAACAGTTAAAATAATATATTAAATGTATTTTATGCAGTAAGCACAACAAGAAACTTGTTTATAACCAAATGTTCGTCCCCTTTCCTTTCCTCGGTTAGGGTTTTTATTCTCGAAGAGCACAAATAATGTGGCATTAATTCCTAACCGAGTTTACACGTTGTCTCAATATTTCTCTAATATAAAGTATATAATTAAATCATTTCTCCGCAATACATTTATGAATTGGATAAACTAATTACAAGTTATTAGCATGGGTTGAACGCAAAAGGAAATAATGTTTTGTTGATTAGTCAATGTATACGCACGATTGCGCGCGTTGCTAACTTACCGAGTGATGCGGTAGTGAGCGAGATGGATACGTAGTATCGCTTGTTGTGCTACGATGTGCGGCCGTCAGTAGTAGCCGGCGGTCTGCTGGCAGTAATTATTTTTATGTGAATACCACACAAGTTTCGCAACTGCTCCCAACCATTTGGTGTCAGTGGAACTCTTGAGATCCCCAATTTGGGTATGCTGTGAGGCTGAAGGAAGTAGAGAGAGGAAGGAGACACAAGAGAGGAAGGTGGGAAAGTACCCAGCTATTCAGATCTCGTCACGAAACACAGCTGAATCCTTTTCAAACAACGTTTTAATTCTGAATGGTGGTCTGTCACCGGGGCGATACTGAGAGTATCTTCCACTCTGAAACGTGCCGAAAATATACTGTATTATTTTAAATGAATTATTTTTGAAACGACACAAAGTAATAAAATAAAATTTATTCGGATACACCGAGATTGAACCTGCCACCTCTGAATTCATGGTCAAGAGACTTACCCTCAATAACGGAGGTCATCAAGTAATGGACATATGTGTTTTATGAATGGCCGGTGGTTTTTCCTCATTTTCGACATTTATACACAAAATTTACATAATGTAGTATATGATGTACATAGTGAACTATTAATTAAATAATTTACTTAAGTAATAAAACACAAAACTCTAAATTGTTATACTGTAGACTGTGTGTACAGCACCGGAGTTTGCGGAATTTTCTAGCAACGTAAGGAAAAGGTTAAACGAACAACCTATAATATCGTTACTTTGTATTACTACCATGAAGAGTCATATCTGTAGTTTACGTCTATAACATTTTGAAAATCGTATTGCGTAAACTAAGGAATAATTCCGACATATTTTAATTTATTCATTGAAGACAGATAATATTAACAACTCTCAAAATGAAACATGAAACCGAAATGTTACAAAAAGAAAACGGTAGCAGCTGGGACTCGAACCCGGGACCCCGCGGTCTGTCCGGGACCTTGCGTTCTAAGCCACTTAGCTACATCTAGCCGAATAAGAGAAAAACAGAATCACAGAACTGATAAATGTATAAAGGACCGAAAATGTATAATGAGATGCCTGAAAGTCTAATGAATGAATGTATTTAAAAATAATTAATATGCTTATTGTAAAACTGTAATTATATAAACAATGGAATGTAACTATGTACGTATTAGTTTATGTACATAAAATATAATATGAACTAACTTAATAAATAACAAAAAAAATAAAAATAATCGCTTCCATCATTTTTATCGATATCACATTTCTATTTTTAAGAACTATCAATATCGTATTCAATTAATTTTCACATATTTTTGACTGCTACCTTTTTAATATGACTACAAGTTTTACCATAATTTATTTGAAATCTGTTTAGATAGTCTCTCGGATGTATTACAATCTGATTTTTATTTATATGAAACATCAGTATATATGTACATTTAGTTTGAAAATCGATCAGTGGGTATAGGATCGGTCGTACACAGGTGCAAATGGAGCAAGTCGGCCGAAGTGGTGCTTTGCTGAGGCTGAATTTGTCAAATCTATCAACTACAGAGTTTTCCCAAATCGCCTGTACATTATTACTCGAACATCAAATATATTATTTATTTATTTCTTGGACAACAAAATGTAATAAAATAATTTTTTCAGTCTGTAACAATTTTTTTTTTCGCCGCGCTAAGCTAAATACGTCGACCATTTTGGAGGCCAATACGGACTAGGTAGCGGCAACAGCGAGCGCTTCAGTGCCACTCCAACGAGGTTTCTTCAAAAGAAAAGGAGAATTTCGAATTTTTTCGAAAAGTGTTTATTTATTCATCAATATCCATTTTCTTCCCTTCAAAGTAACCCCCCTCAGATATAATGCACTTATGCCAGCGCTTCTTCCAATCCTCGAAGCACTTCTGGAATGCGCTTTTCGGTATGGCCATCAGCTCGTTCTTCGATTCTGACTTTATCTCATCAATTATGGCAAAACGGTTTCCTTTCATTGGTCTCTTCAGCTTCGGGAATAGGAAAAAGTCGCAGGGAGCCAAATTTGGTGAAAACGGTGGTTGAGTCATGTAACGGTGTTGTTTTTGGCCAAATAATCACGAACAAGCATTGATGTGTGAGCTGGTGAATTATCGTGATACAAAATCCATGATTTGTTTTTCCACAATTCCGATCGTTTGAGCCGTATTGCTTCACGCAAACGTTGCATAACTTCATTGTAGTATTCCATATTAACCGTACGACCTGTTGATAAGAACTCATGATGCACCATGCCTTTGTAATCGAAGAAAACAGTGAGCAAAACCTTCACATTTGATCGAACTTGGCGTGCTTTTTCGGTCTTGGCTCTTCTGGCCGCTTCCATTTTAATGATTGGGCCATGGTTTTGACGTCATAACCATATACCTACGTTTCATCACCAGTTATGACCCTTTTGAGAAAATCTGGATCGTCGTTGACGTCATTCAACAACTCCTGAGCGATACTAATGCGACGTTGCTTTTGCTCAAAATTTTGCAATTTCGGAACAAACTTCGCTGCCACACATGTCATGCCCAAAACATCCGAGAAAATTGCATGGCATGAGCCGATTGATATGCCAACATCCTCTGCAACTTCCTTAATAGCGATTCGACGATTTTCCAAAACCATTTTCTTCACTGTTTCGATGTTTTCTTTGTTTGTTGACGTGGTTGCAACTCCAGGACGCTCATCGTCATTAACATCTTCTCGGTCTTCTGTAAAGCGTTTTTACCACTTATAAACACTTTTTTGAGACAAAGTAAACTCGCCGAATGCCACAGTTTACATTTTAATTGCGTTGGAGCACTTTATTCCATTTTTAACGCAAAATTTAATTTTTTCGAAAGTAAATAATCGAAGAACACACAAAAACGTGACTAACCTTTCCAGTTGTCAAAAACAAACCACTAATCCAAAATGACTGATAATACTAACATATGATAAACATATGTGTACCAACATAACAAAAAAAAGCGATAATCGAATGTACACAGCCCGCGAAAATTCTAAATTCACCTTTTCTTTTGAACAAACCTCGTATATACCTATGCACGTATGTAAAAAAAACAGTAGTATCACACAAAATAACTGGAAGCATTTTTTTATCTTTCCATTTCAATGCTCTAGGATTTTCTGCTTGATAAGCCAACAATGGCTTCAATTTTAAATCACCAGCTAAATTTCCACGAAGAAGCAATGTCAATCGGTTATTAGAAGGTTTATTACTGATTCGTCCTTTGATAGGAATGTACGATTAGGCGACTTCTTCCATAATAAACCAGTCTCATCTACATTGAATATTTGACTAGAGGTATATTCTCCATCTTTATTAATTTTGGAGAATGACGAAATAAATTTTTTTGCAGCATCTTCATCCGCGTCAGCTGATTCTCCAGTGAATTTAATATTGTGTAAAGAATACCTTGTTTAACGTTAATTGCATGAAACACTGTGTTAGAATCTTCGTTTAGTCTAGCCTTCCAATTTTTAGGCAAACTAGAGCCTTAGCTTGAATCATTAAAGTAATCAAAGGGATGTTTTCTTGATTTTGATAACTTATCCAATAACACAAAAATTTCTTCATTTCATCCATCACTATGCCGTGCCTTTTGGAAACAATTTTTGATGATATATTTCCAATTTTTTTTACGTATTCTTTAATTTTATCTGTATTCTTTATTACCGAACATATTGTAGACCCGTTTATATCATACGTAATACACGTGTATAAAGTACAATAAAAATGTATTAAGTATGACAAATGTGTATTATGTATAATAAATATGTATCAAGTTTTTTTTAAGAAAAGCAATTCATAAAAATAGAAATAAAATTGTATACTTTTTCCTTTCGTAAATTCAAAGGGAATTTAAGTTTTCCGAGACGCCATTTGACTCGAGGCTGGGACTAAGTGGATATTATATAGAATAATATACCTATATAGGAGGGCGTACCTAGTGTTTTCTTCATCAAATCTAAATAAGGTAAATTTATATCGTAACTTATGCAAATGAATGGATATTTAAATGTACTTTCGTGGGATTTTAATTCAAACAATAAATATGCCCAACGCTGGCGGAATATTAATTCCATCATTTACATCCAGCTAACGATATAATAGGCTGACAAAAGCTCTGAATCAGATAAAGGCTTCACCATTTTACCAACTGCGGCAAAGGTGAATCTCCGGGAGGAGTGGGATTGGTGAAACCTGGTTTGTATGAAATCATTCGCGAAAAGCTTTGACTGAAAAGGTCCAGGGTCCTTGATATTTTTACCTTTTAAAATACGGTGAATTTAAATTCAACGCCCACACATTTTCAGGAATTATACTGAAATCATTAAGCCGACTAGCTATTGATTTGAATGTTGAATTTGTGTGTCGTTTTCGATGAACTATTTATTTTCATTCAATTTCCAGGGTCTAAAGTAGAAGAGTATTAGCAAATACTATGATGAGAGTTCAAAAGGAAATATCAATTCATACTGATTCCTAGTAAAGAGCAAAATTATATTATTTCATAAGTCTGATAATTATGAGCAGCAAAAACTATTAACAGGTGTGGTGAACTCAAACGTCGTAAAATCTGCAAAGTTTTTCTGTCTTGAATTTCTAGATATAACAACTATTTTTGGTAAAGGTTAACAATTTAAACTCGTTTTTGGTAACTATTTTTTTTCTTCTTTAAACCCAAACTAAGAATCTAATAACCCATTTTAAAAATTAAACAGTACATTCATTATATACGAAATAGATTCTTAGGTTCTTACTTAAAGAGAAAAAACAACAATAAAAAAACTTTAAAGTTCCAAACGTAAACTTAAAAATTTACTAACATTTAAACGAGTTTATAAACATTTTTTTTGTTATAATTCAGTTAAAACGAAGTGTTTTTTTTATAATAATCTATGCATATTAAGAACGAATCTGAATTTTAAACTTTACTCTATTTTTAACTCACAACAAATTTTCCATCACCTTTAAAAATTACCCTGGTTATTGTCCAATAACACATGGAATAAACAAAACAAAAACAATTTTTTATGGTCTGTAGGTTTGTGATAATTGAATCACATTTCAATAAACCCTTATTTTCCATTGTTTAGATTAATTCGGTTACTAATTTCATCGAAACATGTTTCTTTATTCATGTAATAATTGAATATTTTGCATTAGATTTTAGCGTACTCATATATCAATCATTTCATTATTCAGATTCTCATTACTGATATACTTGGAACAAACGGCCCCCGGACTCTGCACATGTCCGTATTATGGATGTCAATTAATATTGAATGGTTATTTTTAAGAAAGACAATAACTCGAATATGTTTTCAAAGACAATTGCACCAAAATGACATCGATTTTTATATTCTTCACTGACCTAGGAACACACAGTATCTGTGGTAATAAAGGTGATCTTTATCTCCTACTCTTGAGACTACCCCCAAAGTTTTATTTATGTACCTAAATACTCATGAATGGTAGACTAAGTGAATACTTAATATGACATTGGCACTCCCAACAGAGTTGGAAACTGCCATTTTACCTCGCCACAGTTCGCTTGAGCGTTCCGGACTCAACCATATAGGCACGTGAACTGTCACATCACATACTAGTATCGTCGAGTTTGTCGGTTTGAAACGATCGAGGCTGTTTTTCAAGTAGAATTATGATTTGTACTTCTTTTAAAATTTGGGCTTCTTCTACTTTTTTTGGCAGGTAATGTTTTACAAAGATACAAAATAACGAAAACAGTGTGAATGTCTTCAGTCAAATTTCACATTTTAATGTCAATGGCGTAGTATAATACAACACACATATTTAAAAAAAAACACGTTGATAATACGAAGAAGCAAGTTCTTTTACATAATTTCTGGTTAATTTGTGGAACTCAACTATAGTCACGCAACAAGCACTGCTGAAAGAAAATTCGTTCAACTTAAAAAAAAAAAAATACTTAAAAAAACTGTCTTTTGAGGAGTGCCAATACAGAATTATGCCAATACAGAATTATGAGGCGTTTACTTATCTCTGTCTACCATTACTCTGAAGTTTCGTAATGGTCAATTAGTAAGCCAATTATTTTATTTCTTTTGCTAATGGACCATTGTCCAATTACAAAATACAGAACAAGAAATGAGACAAACAAGATCTACAGAAAAATAACAACATGTACATAATACACGAATTAAGTTTGTTACGTGTGTTTTTATTTTATATACATATTTTATATACATTTTGTAACTTTACCTGAACTGTTAATTTAGTATAAGGTTTTGAAAAAGCTCCCGTTAGTCAAACGACTAAAAAGTAGTTCCGGACTTTTTGCCTTATATTTTGTAAAATGTCTTAAAGTTAATAAAGAAAAAAAAAATCAAGCGATGACAAAAATACGACAAAACATACATTTGAGAAAACATTCAAATTAAAGGCTAAACAAGGTTTTGGAAATGTTCCTGATTTTAGACATACGAAATGAAAATCTTCGAAGTTTATTTTCGTAAACTCTGACGAAAATCATTTAGACTGGTACCAAAAATTTCAAGGCCTGGCTTGAGTTAACAAGTCTCGACATTTTGACTAGTGGAGAATGATACCCATAATTTTAGTAGAGTATTGATTGAGGAAGAGCAATTAAGTGTTTCTGAGTCTACGGCAATGATGATTTGCAACAAAGAAGGAGAGTCAAAAATAGAATAATTTTGTAAATAAATACGAGATCAAAGTCTTTCCCACGCTTTTCTAATGAAGAATTGCTTATGGTTTGCTAAATTTCATCATATGAGTAATCGCCGCTTTTTCCCCCTAATCTCCATGCAATTCCACGTAAGAAGAGATATTAATATGATGAATATGAATAGCAAAGAAAGGAAAGGAAATGTCACTGGTATATCCAAAATGAGGGCGGACTAGTGAGCAGTAAAGATTTCGGTTTTTATTACATAAAAGACTTTTCTGAAAATAAATATTGTAGGTACCTAACATAATCATATTTCAATTTTTATATCACTGTAAAGTGATAGGTTTTGAGAAATATCTGCTTTTCTGTGATTATTATTTTACGAAAATATTCCAACAGGAAAATACTTTCATAAAAAAATCTGTTTCATTTTACCACAAAAAATGTGAAAACATACAGTAAAATACAATAGCACACGTGAACTACATTGGAAAGGCATTCATTTAAGCTTACTTGATCATTTAATTTCCATAAAAATTTCACAATTTTAACCCAGTCAATTCAAACGTACCATGTTCCATATCAGCCCAGGTTTTAACACATTGTTCTCATGTCAGATTCATTAAAGTGTTGTAAAAAAAGGACCCCGCTTTTTTTAATTTTGTTCGTAACGTGTAATGCTGTCTGTTGCCCGGAAGATGTCACCATCTATCAACGGCGGCAAGCAGTCGACGCTTTGCAAGTGCCACTAGGGCATTGAGGCATACAGTGTAGAAAAAAAATGAACAAAAAGTTGAACAAAACCAGGAGCAAGAAACGTGGAAGGAGTGCTTAATCGTTTGTCAATTGTGAATTTAACATGACGGCGTTGAGCGAAATACCGCTAATTGTTCAACGAAATGTAATGCTAATAGAAGATTTAACTATGAGTACTAATGAGAAATTTTTTTGAATACCTATGTGATTATTTTCCTCCATGCGTAGGTATTTTGTTTTTTTTTTTTTTTTGGCATTTAACATTCTAACTGAAATACCACTATTTAAAAAAAAGTTTGTTTTCATTGTTGACTTAATTTTCGAAGTTATAATTTTATAAAGCCGGGGCGTGACGTCGTTTCGAGGCAGTTTTTTTTTCGTATGACAGTAAGGCCGCTCCCTCACGGGTTGGTATGAAATCAACATTCCTAATATATATAATTTACAAAAAATTAACAAAATATTAACACATTTGAAATATTTTGTATTCAGCGGTGGTGACTTTTCTGCAGAACCGTATGCCAGTTCACTCTCCGCGCTCTTATTGCAAGCGGTTTTTGTTGATTCCTTACTGACGCGAGAGGGAGCGATTTAAATTGCGTTTATATTTTTATCAATTTTTTTGTTTTTTAATTTAAGAAATTTTGTAATTTCACCTACAATATTGTAAAATAACTATTTATATTCATCGGCGTTTGTTGATCTACGTTAATATGAATTATTTACAGCAATAATATCGTTTCACTGGAGTTTCTTATTGAACAAATTTCAAGAACAGCCGCTCAATTTGCTGGAAGAAGTATGGGTAATTATGACTCGTTGTATGGTCAAATTTATTTCCCAGTGTCACTAGCAGAACATCTTAAGAGGAACGGCTGCGCGGCCTGATTCATGCAAAACTTAATTTTGGAATTGATCAAAATTAAGTTGTCAATGAAACAGGCAGCGCAGCCGTTCCTCTTAAACATCTCATATGCATTTGTAGGCAGATTAGAATAGAGTAAATCAGCATCCATAGAAAAGCGTTAAATCACATGAAACGGGGTAAAGCATATATGGCAGCACTTCTGTTTGGAGCTAGCACATGGAGCATGTTTGTACGACATACGTACGCGTTTTTACGATAGATTCAAAAATGTGTACTGATTAATTATTTGCTGTCGTTAGTTTTCTTTGTATGCAAAACTGAACTGAAATAAATTTAAATAAAGTGAATTGTCATGTTTATTTGAATTTCCTGATAACTAGGTTGTCGATGTTTGTGGTTGTTGAAATACTGGTTTTGAACTCATGAATTGAATATACCATCATTCTGTGAGCCTAAAATTGTGTTACGGACCAGGGTACGTTAAACGTCGTATTATGCTCGTTTCACTGCACAGATATACACTTTCTACTATGTTATCAAATCTAACACATTCCTTTCCAGATTTGCTTTGTTGGCTTTACTCAAACGTTTCGGTCATATATAAAAAAAGGTACCTACCAACTCTTTTATTTTGGCAACTACCAATTAAAACCAATCGTTTGTAGAAATTATACCAATTAAGTATTTATTTATTATTCAAGTCTTTGTAAGCCCCTAATTACATAAATTAGGTTATTTTTTACAACTTTCACGCAACTTGTTAAACTAAAAATAACACTTACCACAGGATTACTATTATCAGAAAGATAGATATTTTTATTAACATTTTATCTTTGGTGAATAGTTTAATAGAACAGTCATATAAATGTTATTCAACTGCAAGTAACTGCCAATTTTTTTTCTTTTCATTTCAGCATTGCGTGGGATGATCATGCAATGTGCAGTACATAACAGGCTATAAAACGATTTAAAAAAAATGATCTCACCACCCTCGAATCGATTAAAAAAAGTCTGTAATTTGCTAAGAATATTTAAATTACTGTTCAGTTTTCAGAAGGCAAAGTAATTTGAATTTGAATTTTAATTATCTATAATATATAGCGAAAACACAAGAAATGTTTAAAAACAAGTTTTTTTGCTGTCAATACAAGGCATATTTCTTAGAGAATGGCGTATTATTTTCTGTGTCTCAATTATAAAACAATTTGTGAAAATGAAAACTTCTTAACGGTACATTAACGTTTATAACATGTTTGTTTATGCATAGAAGTATACTAATTATTTCTGTGTATCGCTTTACAAACAATGATAAATGAAAGATTTTAGTTACGCAACTAAATTACAGCGGAAAGTTCATAAAACATTTTACTCGAATCTCGAATCACAAACAGGTATTCGTTTCCATCGTTTTGTATGAGAAAATGTTTTATTTTGGGGAGATACTTCGCATTTAAATGTCTCATAAATTCAGAAGCAGTGTTCCCGAACGCGTAATCGACCTTTTCTCCCATTAAAGTTAGAGAAAATGGCAAGTGTACAGTGAGATAATGTGATATCGTATACAAAGTAACACCAGTTTAAATGATACATTACCTGGAGAGACACTTGTGTTTACTCTGCGCTATCTGGAGTCTGACAGTTTCCCATACGTGTGAAGTGTTCTCTTCTTACTTAGTTCATAAATCAGAGATTTTCTAAATGCTCCGCGCAAGCTTCTCGCCAAAGTTCAAGCTGTGAATATTAAAGCTCTCCGGCGAGATTTCATCTCGAGAAACATCACCATCTGATGGTCGGCCCTGAATAGATCCGAATAATGTACACGAAGATGACTAATTGGGATGAATTATTGAAATCATTTTTCGACATATTTGTGCTAACTGGTTTAAAGCAAATTTTCAAAACAAATCACTTAAAAATAATATTAATATTAAACCGTCTAACTTATTTTATAGCATTTCTTGCAAAGATGGGGGGGTCTGTCAATACAACAAATTTGATGCATTAATAGAAGGTTAGAATTTAATTGGCATACTACACATGTTTTTCATACCTTGTGTTCTGTTAACCAAGTGATACATTTTAATTCCTATGAAATTACAATTGAAATTATTATATAATATCAATTGTAATATTATCATAATTTATTTCCTTAAAAGTAACTTTTTTTTAACGGACGTTCGACTAGCGACATGTGTAGAAGTTTATGTGAAAGATCAGAATTTAAGCTATGAATCGCAAACAACTTAAATGAAGCTCAAATCCTTTAATGTACATACTCGTACATTTTAATATTGATTGCCATGTTATAATTTCTAATATAAATTTAACTTCACTAAATACCGTATGATGAATACCCTAATTTAAACAGGCACTTCGAGATCAGATCCACACATCGTTCAAATTTTGATAATTAATTAAGTAATTGGCAAAAATTATAACATGAAAAAATATTGAAAAATTCAGAAGAGAGCTCCTTCTACCTAATGTCTTCTACAGTGTCCCGTATATTCGTTAGTGCATAATGGTGGGCACTTTATAAAAAAACGTAACGTGTACGAGTATCAACATCTTTTTAACTTTTAAGAATTTTGTTGACTTTTTCAGCTTCTCCGCAAATAGCTTAATAAAAGCTGCAGGGCTCATGAATGTTCCGGAGCTTTTATCTCAAATTTTTCATTAGTAGCATGTTATGAGAGTTTTGACTCTTGTGAGAAGAGAGAAGTGCATAATATACTATTATGAAAACGTTGGATCGCAGAACGGGAGCAATACTTATAAGGTACGCGATGGGAGGCGAGTTAACTCTGACATAACCTGACGCTAAAACGGTGGAACTAAAACTGTACCTTTGCCATATAGGCAGGGCTGGAAGCACACATTTTTGGATTTATTATCAAAATACATAATTTCAATATTTTCTATCCTATTGTCCTTATTATCGTACCTGTATAGCTTATCTGAATTATCTCATTTTAAAAGCTCACATAGAAAATTGTATAATTGATAGGGATTAAAATACGTGTAGAGCAGAACAAAATAAGTACCAGAGAGAAAGAAGACATGACATCCTCCTCGGCAAAGCGGTTAAGATGCGGCTACGAATCCAAAGATCGCGAGTTAATTTAATTGCGATGAAATTGCCGTACGTTCATGATTACTTTCTGTATCATCCTGGTAAAAAAATAATCGAACCATTGCTTGAAATGACTTTAGCCGAGTTTTGTGATCAGATATGAATAGCCAGGTACTTACCCGAATTCCTATTTCTCTTCCCTACCTCCGCTATCTCTCCGTTGTTTAATTAAATGTATGTTTAAATAAATTAATGAGAATAACTTTGCTTACACCCCTTTTTTTGAATATATAAATATCAACATGTTTTGAAAGCAAAGCTTTGCTCATCTGGATAAACAGTGTACGTGTTGATAATCACATATAAAAAACGTGGTGTAAATAAAGTAATTCTTATGAATTTATTAATAATGACGCCACAGTGCCTACAAATCTTTTGAAGAAAATGTATGTTTATTTATAGATTCGTAAGAAACAAACAGCTGTTTAAACAAAGATAACTATATTTATGGATAGGTGGAAATACAAGGTAAAGTCGGAAAAGTTTCTAATGCGAAAGTTGGTTAGAGACAGACGTTTTATTTTAAGGATGTTTATGTATAAATAAATATGTTGTGCTGTTCAGTTGAAGTTTGTCTAATGATTGAAACAACTCCAATAATATGCTGTGTCAGTGAAAGGGTTTCAGATTATTTTTTTGGTGTCAATAAAAACCTTCCTAGCTTTTCCTGGTTTACTCGTAAACATTGTATCGTAACAGTGTCTGACCCTAATGCATGTCACACGCCGCCAGTAGCTAGGGTAGTGATTAGTGGCAACAAAATCGTTTAGTTAATTTTAAGTCACTGTCCGCTTGTGCAAAGTGTGTTAAGTGGTAAGTAGTAAGTTACGGTTATATACCAATTCAGTTTCATTTATCAGAATCTTTTATATTTTTCCGATTAAGTTTAGTAACCCCCTATAAACTGCGGCCACACCCCTGTAGCTAGGTAGGGGCTATTGTCGAGCTGTTTGGAAACGCACTCAATCAAGTTTTATAACAAATTATGAGTTTACTAAATCACTTACTTAATTGTACAGGGTTATTCAAAATGATGGACTAAAATTCGAACGTTCTCATCTGATAGTCCGGGGTTTTTCCTTTACGGAGATATCCAGTTTGCTCAAATTGGTGGTAAAATCGTCCACAAATGCTCTTTCTAGTTGGATTTTCAGTATAAAGATGTAGATGAAAGGTATACTGCACTATAGTTGCCGACTTAGTTTAAAAAAACGTATGAACACAGAAAACTTTGTGCTGCATAGTAGCCATTTTACTCGTAAGTGAAATGGCTGCTTGACTGCGCGAGAATTTTATCGGTAGTTTTCTATCAGCGACCTAGCGACGGGTTTCGAAACTTTTAAACCTCCTCTTTCAATCGCTATATAGATCATCTACATGTAATCTATAATTCGGGAAATATAGCGATATGAAATTAAGTCCATTATTTTAATTACCCAGTAGTTTTAAAGGAGGCTCTTTATAGGAACGTGTTTAATATTTATATTAAGTCTAAGAAATTAATCCTTGTGAAAAAGTATGAGAAGCAGAGAGTTGCCAGGTGTTTAAATGAATAAAGTGAATAAAATGCTAAAAAAAACATTCTTACACTTTATGATCACGCATGTGTTTTTTTTTATTCTCCAAGAGAATGTTCATCTACTGATTGCTTTCCAGTACATCAAACTTCTTAGGATCATGATAACCATGTGTAAAATACCCGGTGCCCCTGGCGAGATCTCTTTTATCTTTAGAATATTTCGAGAGTATGTTTAAATGGAAAATATTTATTGAACGAACTTCACTTTATCGTTTCGCAAAACAACATCCATAGAAAGATGTAGCATTTAAACTTTACTTTGAGAATTATGCCTAAAATAAATTTTAACAGCCGCAGGTAATTAAGGCGTAAGCAATTAAAACCCTGGAAATGAATTATAACCAGCAATTAACCGGGAACTTAAAGGTAGGCCACAGATAGATAGGTACTTATTACATCAAAGGGTTATTTTTTTATTATTATAAATTTTGTTCTAATGGGGGTTCCGAATTTGTTTGCTCCAAAGCATTAAGGCATTTATTTGCCATACATTTTTTATTTGATACCATCAAATTAAATTACCACCCGAATTTGCCCAAAAACTTTGTCGCTTTTTTTTTCTCTCCGTCGTGATGATTTTTTGCGCATCGGTGCTGTAAAAATAATTCGTAAAATAACAATAAAAACATTTCTTTGATAATAAGCTATTTTAGAAAATTTTATTTTTACACAACACTCAATTTCAGCAATTGACAAAAAGGCCATTCCAGTAAATCTATATACTATCATATCACTACATAATATTTAAAAAAAATATAATAATAAATTTTTAAATAAAAAGATTTTTTTTAAAGTAAAAAAAAAAAAACAAATAAAAAATACGAATGATGAAATACAAAAAAATAAAATAAAAATAACCTAAAATAAAAAAATAAAAAATATATGTACATAAAATAGTATTCAAAAATAAAATAAACTAAATTAAAATAAAATAAAACGGAATACAATGAAATAAAATAAAATTATTGAAGCACCGCAGAAATGTCGATGTTCGAATAGGTAGTAATATTTCATTCCAAAGTTGTGTTGAGGAGTAGCTGTAATTACTCTCAAATACCCCATATATTATGTTATTATGCTTACTGAATAAGAAGATACAGTTATGTAAGGTGTATGGTCTATTTTTTTTAACAATTCTATTAAAATTCAAAAGCGTCTTAGAGAAAGTTGTAAATTCCATTTTAAGCTAAAAAAAGTTGGGGTTACCTATAAATTACACTGACTATAAAATTGTATGACTCCAGAGTTCAAAGTTCAAAAGTTTTTGCTACTTACTTCACAATACAGATTCTCTGCAGAAAACTGTTCAGTATTACGTTTAGAGCTCAGGGGCCCATCTTATATATATGCAACATTGGCAGTGAAAGGCCTTTGTGGTTCCATTAACCATTTTTTTAAAGTCCATCTAATTTTTAATGACAACATTCAGTCGTGCCGTATCCACAGTGAAAATCTTTCGGTATTTTAGGAATTCAAGCATTCATTGGAAATAGAAATAAAAATAACTAATTCATTGCGGAATTTATTTATTTATTGAACTTATATATGGCTTCTGAGAATATTTCAATGTGTTCGGAATAATAGGCAGATTTCCCCTACTTTCCTTTGAAAGGTAGAATTTTATATATGTATATATACTCGTATATTGCATTAAAGGTCAAGACAAATTCATAATGATATTGTCATTTTAAATAAATTTAATATTCGACGTAGAACTACTCGATCTAAAAATTTATTTAATTGTAATAATAATTTCAGGATTGAGTGATTCAAAAATTCATTTGTACCTAGACTTCACGCAGAAGGTAATACTTTTTCAGACATAGTAGATATGTTCAACTGCAGGGAATATAAATATAAAAATACTATTATTGCATACATCATCAACAATTATTAATAAGATATGTGTTTAGAGTACAAGTATTAGTGAATGTGTAGTGTGTTTTGTATATTCGCCCCTGTCGCTAATTATTTGGAATGGTACTTACACGATGTTATTGCTGAATTTTTTCGTGAGACAAATGAAATATTTAGTTGTTGTATTTCGTGAAAGCTATCTATTTTATATATGCACCGATGTGTTTTGCACCTGTGTCACTATTCCAATTTGAAGTTTTATAACTAAATATGTAAAAGCCCGTATAGGACGTACAAAATATAATAAATAATATAGATATAATATACACGATTCACGAGTAAGCAAATAAGGCGAAGAGAGGCAAACGGTCCAGTTGAGTGTCGCGAATGCTTTTAATTTTGAAACTGTCAATTCATGGAGGAATTCCAATATATATGATTTTTTTTTAAAAATTAAATTAAAAAATTTATACTGTTTTACATACAATGGGCATCTTTAGACTGGAACAAATTAATTCTATAGTATCCATATATAGTATTTATGTCAAGAGTCAGCGCTATTTGTTCTTTCAAATATTGCACAATTATGACAGAGAAATCTGTTTTATTGCTGACGGAACTGCGTTACAAAAATATTTGAAACTACTTTCGGGTTGGTTTATTACCTTCCGTAAGATGGAATACGTTGAATACGACAGAAACTATTTTTTATTTTTATAAAATGGCTAATGTGCCTGCTATATTTTCAATTTGTTATTTCTTTTATTTTCTGCGATCTTTGTCTCGTTTCCTAAATGAGTTTATATCCTGTACTTACATGAACTACGGGTAACCAATTATATTAACATAGGTCAATTTGAATAATATTTTATTATATAAAAACAAGAAATCATAGTGACCAATGCAATTTATTGAGAGCCGGGATGGTTTCCACTAGTGGTGCTAGGGGGTGAGTTGTTGTAGGCTGTTGTGTGTTTTTCTGTGGCAAGGAGAGTCTAAAAAAATATTTTTTTACGTTATCACGTTACGAAATCTTTTTTTTTTGACATCTGGGTTTTAGTCTTTACTAGGTGGTTACAGCCTCATTTCCTAGTCCAGCACTACATAAAAATGTGAAAAGCGTTCTCGAGTTACCCGTACCCGTTCTGTTTGGGTACAGAATTCATTTCGGATGAAACTACCTTGCATTCACTCCCGTCAGACATATTGACTCCGCTTCCGCAGGAGCAGACAAACAATTTCTCGGTGTTTGGTATCTAAATAAAGACTGCTACTACAATAATATGTAAGTACTAGTCTTCTGGTGTACAAAAGGCTGTTTATTCAATATATTTTAAAAGCATAATAGGTTTTAGAAAAAATCGTAATTTACACCTCGAAATGAGATAATTTTTTTAATATTAGAAATATTTCGATAAAATTTACAAAAAGCTTAGTCATCACGCTGTCAAAGCGTCTTTTCATTCAAATTAATGATTATTATTATAATAAATGGATTACTTATATAGCGCTGTTTTCGTGAGAAAATCACCCTAAAAGCGCTTTACAATTTAATTTATCTAACCTATAACTTATCAATTATACTTTTATCTAATAACTTACATCTATCGAAACTATAAATTATAATTAACTAACGAAATAACTAAAATTATTAAAACTATCAGATAGAAGACTTGTCTCTGACTTATCTATTATTTTCAAAATTTTTAATGGTTTTATAGACAGCCCTGATATCGTCAGCTTAATTACATTTAACATTCCAACTAGAACTACTCGATCTAAAATTTTGTTCAACTGTAACAATAATTTCAGGACTGAGTCATTCAAACATTCATCGGTACCTAGAATCTACACAGTAGGTAATACATATTCGAATATGGTAGACATTTTCAACTACTCGGAATACAAATAAAAACAAACTATTATTGCATAAATCCTCAATAATTATTAATATATTTGTCTAGAGTATAAGTAACGGTGCATGTGAGGTATGTTTTGATTATTCGTCTCTGGAACTAATTACTTAGAATGGTACTTACACTATGTTATTCCTGTATTTGTTCGATATTTTATCTATGAACCTACTGTGATGTGTTTTGTACCTGTTTATTGTAACTTTATATGTAAAAGTCCATATAGGGCGTATATTATACAATAAATAAATAAATACTTATTAGAAAGACAATCTAAGATTTATTATTAATGGCTTAGAGATAAGATTTATAATTAGTGATCCAAAACTAACTAATTCAGGTAAGTGGTAACTGAAATCATCAGTAGTAACTTCCTTAAGTTAGTAACTTACATCTAAGACTTGTATAGCTAGCGACTTACAAGTAAGACTTATAACTAGTAACTTAAAACTAGTGACAACAGGTGGGCCTTATAAACAATATTATTGTTTGGCTAACATCTATGGTTTAGGAATAGAGACTTAAAACTAACTTCTTTTTTTAATTAGTAGTGATTTGTTGCCCTTGTTTTCAGTGATAATATACATGGAACGTGTTTATGTGTGATACAAAATGTTTCTATTTGCAAAAATCAGAACATAATCTGATATTCAATAACAGTAGGACGAGTTTGTATATGACACCACAGCTGTATTTGTATGTCGCTGGAATTGTTTCTAAATAGTGTTGATCTATTGTTATTAGACTCGAAATAATGTATGCAGTTATTATTATTACTCTACATAAACTTTAACCGATATTTTCCAAATTGAAAATAGAACGGGTTTTCATAAAAATAAATTATAGGTATGTATAAAATAATGAACTATGTAATTTAACCGGTCTTCTCAATAATTAGTATTTTCATAATAAAAATATATAAATCGATTCTTTTGCAAAACGATATGTTTCGACTATTTTAATTATTGTCATTGATAACAATTTTATCCATAAACACACAAAATTCCTCTCATTGTCGCTTTGTAGAGAAACCAGAAATCAGAGTTAGAATCAAAGGGTATGAACAGCTTACTTAACTGACCAACTTTCTTTAGTTACTTCGTAATTTTATCCCCACTTTCTACCACTTCATCATAATTCTTAATAAATATTCCAAATTATTAGGGTTGCAATAAACTTTTAAATCGTGTTTCATAAAAAAAAATATATCAAAACCCAACCTGTAATCTCTGTGTAAACATTAGTTTTGTTTTCCCTATTGCCTTTCAGGCTAACTATTAATAAATATTAATTTGTGTCACAAATAAAACACGTTAAACCTCGGTTTTAAATACATATTAAGCGTCAAAAAACTATCACACGAATCATAAAACAGCGTAATTTATACCAATTAAGCTTACATTAACTTACGCTTTAATCGGATTAGTCCTGGAAAATACTGAAAGCGTTCTGGTCCTCATCCAATTTTTACTAATATAAATTATTTTAATACGGGCAATTACGTTAGTAAACGTTGACGTAAACGGCGCTGGGCGTTGAAAACTAATTTACTAAATGTATTTTAATGTCATTTGCCTTCTGTATTGTTCCGCGCATTTTATACCAAAGAGTAAAAAAATTACGATGTCGTAAAGGCTATATGGAATATAAAGAACTTTGTGAGGGATAACAAAAGTTACGTTTAGTGATTGTATTATTTTTATATATTTCTGGCTGGCGTTATTACCTAGGGACAACTTTCAGGTTGTTAAGATGGCCGGTTATTAGTATGTTTATGTCCCGCCGCACACCAGTATGATGTTATTTTCAAAAATGGTATCAAATAAATCGTCTAAAAGAAAAAAAAAATACCAACAATGGACCAAAAGAGGCTAATGATGGTGATAAAGAATCTTTTTTTAAGAAAATTTAAAAAATGGACCGGAGTTCTTTATTGCGAATAAGAATGAAAATAAAATTGTTATTGTACTTCGACTATGCATATATATTTATAAAAAAATAAATTAATAAGAATAACTTTGGTTTCACCAATTTAAACATTTTTTAATATGTTAAAGTGTTAAAAATCAAAAAAAAAATTATTAATAATCAATTATATATTTTCTATTAATAGCTATCTCTTATATTTATGTTCATATTGATAACTGTATTTAGGATATTAATAAAAAATATTTTAATAATAACAATAATAATAATTTGATTTTTTCCACCTTGTTATCTCCTGATTTTGTTTATATTATTAACAAAAATAATTTCTTTTTTAAATTTCTATTAAAGAAATATTATTTTATATTTTATAATAAAAAAAAATATATATTAATAAATTTTTACATTTTTAATTAATTAGTTACCTATTTTCATCACTTATTGTTCATTTTATTTACGTCTATAATTTGTCCATTCGTACATTATTATTTTCTATTTTCGTCATTTGTCCATACTGTTTACCCTGACAAATAAAGTTTTGTTTTCGAAACATGTTGATATTTATACATTTAAGAAAGTGGTGTAAACAAAGATATTCTAATTCATTTATTGATAATGATGCCACAAAGTGATTAAAACCTATTGAAGAAAGTACATATTATTCCAGAGTGTGACAATTTTACCTGTCAAGGCTTTTCTATGGCACAAAATTATAATTCAACGAATATTTAAGCCGGCGCTTAAAAAAAAATTAGAACATACTAGTTTCAAAAGCAATTATGAATTTATAGTTCCGAAATATATAATGAAATATTGAAAGAGAACGTCGGGATACAATATATCTATCATATTTAACTTAATACCTAATAATTAAAAATAATGTAACTCAATGAACAAGGTAAAATATTTTTATGTTTCAAAATACCAGAAATAAATGCATTGATAATGTTAACAATAAGAATAATGTAAAAAGTGATTAAATGAGTAGATCGAAATTTATTAAGTAATATTCAGGAACTGTGTAGATATTCAGATAATATAAAAACAAAAACGCTTTGATCATATTGTGTCACATTTATCATTATCTTTTTTTTAAATGATTGTCTTGGGGCAGTCATAGATTTTTCAGTCTTTATGGACTGCACGCCAGTGCTAATGTGATATAAATATATATCTACCTCTGATTGAGCTTTACGACCACCATTACACAACACAATTTCTAGAAAATTCTCTTTTAAATATGTTAAGTAGCGCACTAATAACTCTAACCTATTTCTGTGACAAAAACCACTCTCAGAAACACAACAGGTACGAACGTTGAATTTTAATTATTTCGAAAGTGTCGCCCGCGTAGCAATCTGCCTTCCCCGGACCGTTATCCCCTGCAATTTGTACTCCATCCCTGCTTTCTGCTTTTACTGGGTTTATGAAATTAAAGTCTTTAATCATGGAGCACGGCTAGCATGTTTATCCGACGATTTCAAATACCGTTTCAACGTGAAACAATGATACAGCGGATTTCGCATGGTTGTATTGTATGGATGCGGATCAAAAAGAGTCAAAGTTACATATTTGGCAATTCATAATAATCACAGAACTTTTAAATATCAGTAGCGTGCAGGACATAATAATTATAGAAAAAGTTAAAAGGCGACTAATTTCTGATCAAAACGTATTTTTTCATGAATTTAGTTATGAACATGTACGCTCATTTATCAGTGGAATCTGATAATAATATAGTTATTTTCAAATATTAAACGCAAAATTCACACCAGAACTTAAAAAACTATACACAGCCTATCTTTTGATCAAAGCGTAATGCACACCATTGTTGGTAACATACCAAACTCTATAGACGGCCTCCATGGTCAAGGGTTAAGGCTCTCGACTACGAATCCGAAGGTTACGGGTTCGGATTAGTGGTGGGCGAAACGGCTCGGTTTACAGAGCCGGATCAGTAAATCAGCTCTTTGTAGTCTACCGGTTCGGTGATCCGGCTCGATTGAACGACGGTTCGCGTCCCCCCGCACCACGCCCTGTCCCTCGCTCCCTTGGCCCTCCTAAAGACGTCCTTAAAACGTTCTTATACGATACTTTTTTCGTCCAGTTTTCATGTAGATTGTATTAACAGAGAGCTGATTTAGTGATCCGGATCACTAAACTGAGCCGCTTCGCCCACCACTATGATCGCGGGTTCAAATCCCGGCGAGCGCAAGTAAATTTTATTTAATTAATTTATGTTGTTTCACAATTAATTCATTTAAAAATAATCTATAGTATATTTGCGCACGTTCCAGAGTGGAAGATACTCTCAGTATCGCCCTGGTGAAAGACCACCATTCAGAATTAAAATGTTGCTTGAACTGGCTTTTAGCCGTGTTTGGTGACCACGTATCTGGATAGCCAGGTATTTCCTACCTTCCTCTTCCCCTTCTCCTTCTCCTCCCCAATACCTTCAGCCTCACAAATTCCCCAATTGGGGATGCCATAGTCTCACTGGCTCCAGACGGTTGGGAGCAGTTGGGATTCTTGTGTGGTATTCATATAAAAAACAAACTTTTTCAATTTTTATTTGCAATGTTATTTCTTTTCACAACGCGTAAAGCATAAAACTGTTTTATTGAACTGTTTCGAATTGTACACGTGTATAACCTAATATATCGAAAATTATTATAACCTTACCTAAATTGTTGGTAATAAACTAATACACCTAAATATGTACATGTACACATCACATCAGATACAGAATTTAATAAAATTATTATGTCAACCTGCGTTTTTTTACAGGAGGACACAGTAATCTTTATGCAGATATATTTGATTGAAAATAATCTTTATTTTAAATAATCAATTTTCATCAGGGGAGTTACTTATTAAATCCTTCAATGTTGACGTCCTCCCACATCTCGCTCTGCAATCTGGTCGATTATTGTGTTAACAGCATTTGTGTAACCTCGGAGTTCATTTGTTTTTCAAACCAT
This sequence comes from Halesus radiatus, assembly GCA_022606495.2. Taxonomy (NCBI): domain Eukaryota; kingdom Metazoa; phylum Arthropoda; class Insecta; order Trichoptera; family Limnephilidae; genus Halesus; species Halesus radiatus. Next base: position 152,195 of record JAHDVE020001091.1, on the reverse strand, counting down.
TCGAATTTGACGAACTTTTTCATATGTTTCGTAAAGAAGACATGTGGACATAAAATTTTCCAATTTCGCTTAGTTCTATCGGTGATCCTGACAATCTTACTAAAACAATATACATCAATACTTTTAATACAATTCTGCATTAGTCGAAATTGTGTTCGGGCGCCCTTTGGGTTAAAGCCTTAAACAGAGGTCAAAAATGGATATCCGATAAAGAAAACTGAAAGGATTATATGGGTAACTACGATAAGGGGATAATGTGGGAAACCGTATATTGCCTCTCCCAAACAAATTGTTTTTCCACGTTGGTCCTACTTCTGGGGAGGTCTTCAAATGCATCATTGATTTTCATTCGAATATCTCCAAATTTTAAGTTTTGGCATCGAAATCAAGGGAAGAAAGAAGTTTATAATATTGTACAGCTTGTTTTGGCAAATCATATAAAAAATAGATTTATTGCAGGCACGGAGTCTAAAATAACATTTTTTTTCAATTATGAGTATGTAGGTGGTAACTTTTAGCGCTTTCCATAAGGTTTAGTTTGGTTAGGTTTGGTTATATCAGGTTAGGTTAGGTAAGGTTAGCTTAGGTTAGGTTTGGTTTGGTTAGGTAAGTTAGGAAAGTTAAACCTGTAGTTTCTTTAGATTTTTTAGATTAGGTTAGGTTAGGTTCAGCCAGGTTGATTGAACTCTGAATTTATAAAATTATGAATTAACATTTTGGGAATAATAATATCGTAATTTAATCACCTCGTTGCACAGTGTTTCGACTAGAACATGTAGCTAGACAAAATCATGATGGGATTTTTTTATACATTGAAAATAACAAAATACATTAAAAAAATAGTTTTTCACTTTTAAAGTTAATTATTTACTTCATATATAGTGCACCACATCAACATGACTTAACAGATGATTGATTATTATAAAAAAAAAAAAAATACGCAAATACTTAAAAATAATACTAACATACCGCACCTATACATCAATTTTTGGAGACGAGAAAAAAATAAAATTTCCAACTTTCACAACTCACTTTCTCGTTACCGTCTAATATGAATATGAAGCTGATTTTGTTGCTTCAATCATGATTTTTTTTTTAAATATTTGTAGCTCGATGTTGTTGTCATTTCTCGAAAAATGTTCATCTCTTTTACCGGATAGACGAATAGAAACTTCTGCTGCAACAATTAATTCGCTAGAACAACGCGATTTCAATAAATATTCCACGAGCCTTGTTTTAGTTTCGAAAGACGAACGTACAGACAGACAAACAAAATCAATTCATGGTCTTTAGAGTTCAACACTATTCGGTACCTTCGATGTAGAAGCTCGGGTTTCAGCTCCAGCGCAGAGAAAAGTAAACGCTGTAACGTCGCGATTTTGCCAATTTATGTTTTTTTCTTCATAAAACAATCCAATCTTCCACTAGCCTTCCATCGTTAGCCGATGTTAAAAGAATAAAAGATTTTTTGAGTCTCAACTTTTTTAAGCATATCTGTGTAACAGCACTGTTAGTCCATCAGTTCTCGGGCAACTCCTCCATACTTCAAAAATTTCTAGCCGCAGAGCCTAATAAGATAAAATTTATTCAATCTGACAAAAATCCGTACTACGACGTACTATTATTTAAAAATTTCCTTAGTTGAATTTTTACCAAAAATAATAAAATTACTTTTGGCATGCCTCAAAAGTTAAAAAAAACTTCCGTAAATTCATGATTAGATTAATATAGATAACAAAAATTAATAAAGTACTCCAAAAATATGAAATCTTTTTTTGTTCAATTTGAAACAAGGAACACATTTTTTTTCACAATATCCATTACACAAATAACACCTTACTTTACCTGAATCGAATATCTTGAATAACATATCACTAGAAGGATCTAAATGCAAATGAAATAATGATATTTCGTCTAATTACAATGTCTGACTTCAGCGAATGATACCATTTTGTGAAAACACATTAAGAGCTAGTCATAAACTGTTTCGGGTTTTCTGGTTATCCTTATTCAAAATTCCATTTAAAAAAATTGGAAATTCCATTTTGAATTTCATGTAGCTATTTTGTTTGAATTAATTCACTGTGGCGTTAGGTGCGACCGGCAACACGCTATTGTTTATTAAATTCTATGATTCTGTGGAGATTTATTATTAGTTTTTGAAATAATGGTAGAAATTTCCGTTTTAGAATTATTCCACCGTGAATTTTTGGTTAAAATTTAAGAAAACGACAAGCATAATATGCAGAAAAAAAATGTTAACACAGTAGGAATTTCACACGAAAATAAATAGCGATATTTCATCACCTCCCACGTGATTTTTGTACGTTGTAATATCTACTAATGATAAAATAAGTGCTTCACGACGCACGCCAACTCCTAATGTGAAGGATAAAATTCATGCCACAACACAAAAACTCTTTTTTTAAAAAGTTTTTATAAAGTAAATGAAACACGTTGTTATAAACCACGAATATATTTTATTTTCACCAACCGGTTTCGCTTAACACAAGCTTCATCAGGGTAAATATAATAACAATCAGTTATACGAAAATATAAATAGTACTTATATGATTATATTGGATTACTCTAAAAAGTATAAAATCAGAAGGTACTAACATTTAGCGACCTCCGTAATATTCTCAACACTACAGTTTAGACGGCATAGCATTTTCAAATTGTCCTGTGGCATATTTTAAACGCGTAATTTTGTTCCGCAAATAATTCCGGAATAACATGGAATTTCGCGGTGGCAGAGATTGCCTTAGCTGCCGTTTGCCGAAATTTCATTGCGAGATGTATGTGCCAGATACAAGGAGCCTACAGCCCACAGCGGTACGAGACTTTTCGTTTTGGCGAGTGCTCGCATGGCGGGATTATTTACTTACCTACTCCGTAAGGCAAACACTAAATGCTGTCGTCAAGAAGCGAGTTTTATAAAATGATTTGAATAAACAATGGGTCCTTAGTAACAACGCGAGTACACTGAAAATCACCATTTGATTTGATGAAGTAACTGAATCATTTGTCACCAATAAGACGTTGGGCACCTTCTTGTATTTTAATGAAACGAACACAAAAATTGGTTTCAATTAAAAATATTTTGTTATGAACCGCAACAATAAAAATAAATTCAAAAACACTTCTTATTCGATTTATTGGATTAACTTGGAGAGGCTTGGAAACACCAAAGTAATATTTGAAGATAATAATAAAATCTCAAATGAAATACGAAGCAGATAAATACAGAGCAAATAAAAGGTAACGGTCGCATCTGGGAATCGAACCCAGGAACTTTTTCTTACTGGGACTAGCACTCTAACCGCTGAACTCATGATACCTTATTACTTTCTGCCATTTTTTATCGATATCTTACCTCAATTTAAAAATTACCGAATTCGACTTCAATTTTTTATTTATTTATTTATTAATTTCTATTTATTCAGATACTATATTTATAATATAAACAATTTTAACATAGAATGATATGTATGTACTGTAAATTATTAATATATAATACCGTATTGTGAACTGCTTACTAGGAGAACCTGTACTAAGGTGTTTACGTATTTATGTGGGATTATACTAAAATAATGTTTTAAGAATAATAAAAAAAAATAAAAAAACAAATTGTAATAAAGAAAAAATACAAATTTATTATTTATATTTAATATTATATTTGATTTGGTGTAATTAAGTTTTGGAAAAAATCTGTTCCTTTGATTTTATCCAGATCGCGATATTAAGTTTTGCTAAATGTGATGGTGTATTCTCTCTTGTTTGTTTAAAAGGCATTTGATCATATAGTTTAATTGCATAGTATTTAAAATGTCTTAGTCCATGGATGGTATATTTTGATGGGATATTAAGGGTGTAGTTTGTTGAATATCTGGTTGTAATAATTGATTGGGACTGTAGAGGAATATGAAGAGTACTTGAAATCTTTTTTTTAAATTTTTTTAATTTGAGATTCGTAAAGAATGATAGGCTGATGTAAGCGTAGTGAGCAAGATTAAGAAAGGGACGCTTAGATGGTTTGGGCATCTAGAGCGAATGAACGAAGAGAGGAGTGTAAGGAAAATACGAGTATATGACGCGAATGTGAATGTAAGAAAAAGCCGGGGACGCCCGAGGAAGACATGGCACGATCAAGTGAATCAAATACTCGAGTCAGAAGTCGGAATAACAGAAGAGAATGTATGAGGCGTTGTATGACTGTGAATGAAGCAAGAACTGTATGCCAAGATCGAGTTGTTTGGCGGTCCGTCCTCTCTGCCTACCCCTGCGGGGAAACGGCGTGATGGTTAGTGAGTTAGTTAATTAATTCCCATATTTTTGGCTGCTATATCTTTGTACGATTGTAGCGTTCTATCTGAATTTATTTGCAATGTAGATAATGTCTCGGATATATCTATCTGATTTTTATTTACATAGGAAATCTATTGACTTTTCTGTAACTATATAACAAAAAAAAAATTAATGAAAATATTTTTAATTGTATGACATAAAATTGGAGAGAGTATTTAGAGATTTTAGTAATACGTTATATTCTCTAATAAATCAGTTCTTTTGCACATTTTTTCATTGGAGCGATTTTTGGTTATTTATTTTGTATGAGTAATCATTTTGGAGAGGTCAAAAATAGCAGGTAGTGGGAAACCTTACGGAACCTACATAATTTAACAAACTTTCCAAATTTCCTCCTTAGGGTTAGGCAGAGAGGATGGGTTGCTGCACACTCCATGCTTAATCCAACGCATTCGTCGCAGTTACGTCAAGCTCTGTGCTTTCCTCACCTCAATATCTTCAGGTACTAACCACTAATACCCAATAGTCAATAAATGCACTAGCTCTGTAACAGTCGTCTTGTCATTTTCTCCACGCCTCGAAAACGGTGACACGTCGTGTCAGTAATATTACTTTTCATTATGTTTAACTCCCACCCACACCGAATATAATGTAAACGTCATGTATACTCTAAGCATACATCTTTTCAAACATACTTGTCTATTATGCCAGTGCACATACAAATCAAATCTACATCCACCACTAAACTCAAAGAAATGTTGAAAAAATGGTTAATACATCTAAAATATTTATTTTGATATTGTAGAATGTGTGAGACAATATATGAATGTGAATGAATTCCAGTGATTTTATGTAATCTCTTTATTGTGGGTTCAAATATTATACTTAATATTAAATGCTATTATTATTGTATAGCTTAGGGCGGGTTGTTTCACGGGATTTGAAGGATTCATCAAAATTTCAAAGTTAATATTCGAATTCTTTGAAAGTTTTTTTCATATTCTGTTATCATAACAAACAGCTGGCTGATAATAAGAAAAAAATGGATAGAACTTTCACGGAACTTGAATACTAACTTTCAAATTTTAATGAATTCTTCAAATTCTGTGAAACAACCCGACGTTAACTTTTGTTCCAGAAATCATGCAGGTATATATTTAAACTTTATTTGTTATTATCAAACCTACTTATACTTCTATATTAAATTATAAGAGTATTGTAAGTTTATCAAGTATGTTTAAGTTTTATCTTTGAATGAATGCTTTATTTGAGTATTATTTTCTAATGATACTTTAAGAATAATTATTCTTCTACTTCTTTTTCTTTGTTATGCTTATTCTAACTTGTGTTATAAATATATATATATTTTTTAATTTCCCTGATGACAAACTATTCTTGTAGTTTAGCGGGTATTAAAAAAAATGGAGAATAAAAAAAATAAAAATTAATTAACTAGAACGATGTATTTATTATTAATGTGAACTGCGATTTCAAACATCTAAGCGTACCTTTATTAATTTTGTGTATTAGGTGCATTAAATCGCCCTTTTTAAGATCTCTTTATTCGTGAACTATACTTACATTTTTACACCAAATATACAATAATATTCCATAGTCAAGAATTTAACTGTTTCTGACCATTAGAAAAAAATCTAATATAATCTAATATAAAAATTGGAATTTTTTTTAGTGTTTTTTCAACTTTCTAACCAGCTATTGAAATTTAACATGAGTAAGTTATGAGTGTAGACCAACATTCGACAAGGATTTAACTTGAACCGTTGTTTCCAAGGGATACATTGTAAATTTCAAGATGATTGAAGGCAATATTGGAGAAAGGATTTTCGACCTAACGATCGCCCGCTCATTGTTAACTATTGTTGGTAGAATGTGGCTTTGAAAACTCAGCAGTAAACTTCCGGGTCGATGAGGGAGTAATGTTCACTAGGTCCATTTTCTCTTGCAGCAATAAGGCAACTATAATGGCTGGTCCAACACGTTCCGCCAATATATTCAGGCTGACCAATGTATGCTGCCAATTTCAAGGCAGGATTTATTTCAAAATTATGGGGTCCCTGTTTATTTTCTGGGGCTATTTATGTCGAGTTAATAATATTTGTATCGGTTTTGGAAGGTTTAGGAATACAGCTGGCGTATTAATATATATCGATATTTTGAAGGTTAGGAAAAGGTCAAAAGTGAGGAAATTAAATTGTTTCGATAAAAAATAATCATACCACTCTTATCTTACTCCGCTGTATAATAATTGTTCTAGATTATTCTCATTACAGCACAATCAACCTAGAACCAAACTCATATCACCCTTTCAAACTATTTAAATATCAATTCGGTTAAAATTCGTCGATCCATCGATCAAAAGTTCTCATATGTTATATCTACATCAGTACAATTTGAATTTGCATGTCGGAGTCATTTTTATCTTTAGGAAACTTTTTCACAGAAAAATAGGTAATAAATTAGAATAAATGTTTCTAAACTATCTGCACTACCCTAAAATATGGTTTTTCCTTTTTTTGTATGAATACCCCACAAAAGTCCCAACTGCTCCTAATCGTCTGAAGCCAGTGGGACTATGGCATCCCAATTGTTGAATATTGTAAAGAAGAAGGTGGGGAAATACCTGGCTACTCAGATCTGGTGACCAAACACGGCTAAAATCCATTTCAAGCAATGTTTCAATTCTGAATGGTGGTCTTTCACCAGGGCGATACTGAGAGTATCTTCCACTCTTTCTAGTAATCGTTTCAACTTTTTGACCTATCATAAAACAGTATTTAATATGATTGTGATTTCATTTGATTTCACGATTGACTTGAATTTTCTAATATTTTGAGACATCATAATGCAGTGAAAATGAATGCAATACCCACATAAAAAAATGCGAAAGAACCCATTTTCCAAAAAAATAGGTTTCACTTTTATTTGCTGTAAACACGTCAACATTTCCTTTCTGTGCCTTTAAGTTTTTTCCACTTTTCAATTACAGCTTGTAGTTTTATTATAATTGTTCACGTGACAGACAGGAATAAAATTACGAGTCCTCGCCTCTCGGGTCGCCGTAGTTCCGTAATACATAGCGGTGGCCCGTAGCCCGTAGCCGTGGCCTCGGCGTAGCGTCTGAGGTAAAAGCTCGCTGTATATCAGCGGGTGTCACTTGAGACAAGGTGGTTGAGAAATATATTGCGGAATAGTTTTAATGAGTTATTTGATGACGGATCTGAGTTAAAATGTAAGGACTTTTGCTCTAAAAATATATTAATGCCCGCTTTCAAAACAAAATAATTCCAATAACATATAACGTTAGGTACATACTTTTTTTCCAACAGTATTCGTTTATAATTCATATGGGAGGAAAACAAGGTGTTGCCGGTAGTTTAATGTTAACTTTTTTGTGACTGGGAGAACATGTGGTGATGTTAAATTAGATAAAATGACGGGGTCAAAACCATAGGGGTCAAAGTAACATTTTGGTACTTCCGAGGAAAACGGTTTTTTCTGTTTTAAAACGCAACCATTTCATTAATGCTAATAAAATAAGTAATAATTAACTCTACATGTTTGCATTGTGATATTTTTAGTTAAAAATATATTTTTTGCGTACTTAAAACCTTTAAATAAAATAATAAAAGATCACTTGGACCCCTATTATTTAAAAAAAATTCTATAAATTGGTACTTAGAAATGTTTGATTTAAAAAAAAATAATACAATAAAATAGTTTTTCCATCAGAATCAGATCATAAAAAAATACTATAGCTTTAGTCATTCCATTTTCTTCAGACGTAAAATTTAAAACACTTTCGCTGTCTGACGAATGTGGCTACATGATTTCTAGGTTTTTCTTTTTCGGATTTCCTCGCGAACGACCAGACAATGTACAAGCCTGCGGTATATAATCTAGTAAGAACGCAAATCCTTGGATTCCTATAGACTAATGAAATCATTTCGTAGCATTGGAGGGGTGCTCGATAAATCAGGTTTCTCTTTTATATTTTTAGCAGTCTTTATAGAATTTTCCAAGCGGTCACATGTATCACTTCGAAGTTTGTAAAATCTCTGACAAAAATAATGTGCATGTCTTCATTCTTTTCAGCAAAAAGTTCATACACTTCGATACTGATTGACGCGGGATAAAGATATCTTCGGTTGGGATATTTATCACGTGAACAGCGGCTTTGGAACTTGGGAAAACTTAATTATCTGCGCCCTTTCGTGTTCAATTTTATCTCCTGGAATGTGATTTCCTTCGATGAACTTTTTTTTATATGAATACAGCACAAGAATCCCAACTGCTCCCAACCGTCTAGAGACAGTGAGACTATGGCATTCCCATTTGGCGAATGTTGTGAGGCTGAAGGTATTGGGGAGGGGAAGGAGAAGGGGAAGAGGAAGGTGGGGAAATAACTGGCTATTCAGATCTGGTCACCAAACACGGCTAAAAGCCATTTCAAGCAACGTTTCAATTCTGAATTGTGGTCTTTCACCAGGGCGATACTGAGAGTATCTTCCACTCTGGAACGTGCACAAATATACTATATATTATTTTTATTTTAATTAATTGCGAAACAACAGAAATTAATTAAATAAAATTTACTTGCGCACGCCGGGATTTGAACCCGCGACCTTCGGATTCGTAGTCGAGAGCCTTACCCCTCGACCATGGAGGCCGTCAAAATCTTCTGCGATTAAACCACCAATTTATTCAATGCTTTTTAAAAACCGCGTTATTAAACCTCCGATTTGTTATGCTGAAAGTTTACAGAAAAAAAGGTTTTGTCAACACTTTTATTATCAATCAACTCTTTTATAATCAATATTTGTCCTTTTTTTGTGATTGCTGTATTTATTTTTGGACGTTTAAAGTTGAAGAGGCGTACACTGTTGAATAAAGTTAGTCTGAGCTGCCCAATTACCAATTTTCCAATATTCACTATGAATAAACTGTCGGTTTTCTTCAGAAAATTTGTTACAACCACAACGGCAAGTATGTGGGTAGTACTAGAAATTATCTTGAAGGATTCTTGCCTTTGGCAGATTTATATTCTTGTCCTGAATTTCTTTACAATTTTCTCTGTGCTGTTTTCCATTTTTCTGTTTTTTTTACGTTTTCTTGTTTTTTTTTATGTGTTTCGGTTTCCTCAGGAATTGATGTAATTGTTGAGTTAGGTACTCCATTACCATTACACGAGGCACTATCGAACGTTTCACTGTCTAGAATGTAATTACCACCTAAAAGTTTTAAAAAATATTAAAAACCATAGGGGTTGGTTCAAAGTAAAAAAAGTGACATTTTTCTTCGTTAAGTTTATGTTATAATTTTGGTACTGTATACATGTAAGATAAATAAAATGATTTTTTTTCTAGTTAATAAGACACTTATGCCATAAAACACAAGTCACAAAATGACCTTCTAATTTCATACAAAATGTAAGGAAAGTGAAATTATAAAAAGTTCAAATTAAATATATTTATTTTATTTTGTAGTGTATCAACAATGTCAAAATTTGACGTCTATAAAGATGAAGTTTAAGAGATATTATTTTACTTACCATCATCAGAATCGCTATTACACAACTCATCTGCAATAATTTTATTCAAATTTGCTCTGGCGTCCGCTCGTCTGTCAATCATTGTCACTTGGACCTGTCTGGTTTAAAAAAAATAAACCTGTTGCATACAATGTCACTCTTGAATGAATCTTTTGTCCGAAGATATCACTATTCTTCACCTTTTTCCTTAATTGTCTGTGATTTATATAGTATATTAATCTACCAACATGATGGCATACTTAACTCAGTTCTCACCAAAATGTCACTTGGACTACTATGGTTTTGACCCCGTCAAATATTTGACACGATTCCTACTAACAATCTCTATATTAAATATCAGGAACGGTTGGTCTGTTCTCACCTTGAATTGTGACCTATATATAGACTCCACTCTATGGTATCTATAAAAAACAAAATTGACAGTATCCAAAGAAAATCTCAGTTTCAGAATGAGCGAGCCTAAACGGTGTTATAAAAAGAATATGACTGGATGTAGGGATGTGGGAGAAGGAGAGGAGGAAGGTTGGGAACGAGCGGTTACGGGAGACAGTTCATCGGTTTAGGCTTACCCCGAGGGTCGTGTCTTGACAGGGAACTCGGCTCTGGACATTCGACTAGCTCAGTTTCGGCAGGCCAAGAAGCTCCTCTGCAGGGTCGTAGGCAGACAGGCAGTCTTATAATCGGGGTCGGGGACTCAAATACTTCGTCAAATGAATTTACTAAATGCTTTCAGACTCAGAGTTTATTCAGGGGAAGGTACAGACATGGTAAGTTATGTTACAATAATCAAAAGGCTAACCTAACCTCAAATGGAAGTTACGGGTGATTACTCTTTCTGATATTTTCTAAACGGGCATGATAACGGGGACTCGAATAAGTTACCACACAAAAGGGGAAATACAAAGACAGCTTACAGTCGTGGTTGTAGCGGCAAAAGGGGTCCTGGTAGAAGCAATTTGCAGCCGGCCAACATGGCTGCTCGCGCGTTCCTTTAGAGACGCAGTAGGCGGCGTACCTGAGATGTCATCCTGAAGCCGGGCGAGGAAGAAGTGCCTCGGAAGCCGGGTGGGAGGGGAGTGCCGGCGCGTGGGCGTGCAAGCTGCCGTTATGGCAAACGTGGCGCTCGCGTCGTTTTTGTTGTTGTCGACGAGTGGCTAGAGTCTTTTTTTAGGATTATTCTGTCGTCACGTAACAACGGGTGTATATGAATATGCTCTCGATCTATAACGTCTCCACTCTCTTTAACCGGTGAACATAGGTTGACCTCATGACCCTGTGTAAAGTCTGCAATGACGTTTTAGACTGACAACTGTCCTTCTTTACTCAAACTAATAAACTTTAAAGTACCACCCAGAACAACTACATTTAACGACTTGTTTCACATTAGCCGGACGCGCACAAATGCTGGTGTCAGGGATCCAATCAGAAGAATGCGCGAGTTATTCAATCGAAATAAAACTTTGATGAATTCCGACATATTCTTTGATACATGCGGCACTTTTAGTAGAAAAATGAAAGCTGTCTTCATAAAAAAAAAACTTTAACGAACAGTGATTATACATTGTGTAATTTTTTATCGTTTCTCTGTGTAACACTATTTTTAATTTAATAATTTTTTTTCCCTTTAAAAAGAGTGAGTCTTCTAAACTTTTGTCGCTGAAAACGCAATGCATTCTATTGAAGATTCTCTTTGTATTACTTATTCAGCTTTCCATAAATGTATTTAAATCTGAACACAAGATCTTCACCACCCCCCTCTTTTCCTTCTTCATCGACTTCCCCATTTACGGGATACAATAGTTATACTGGCTTTAAGTAGTTTGGAGCTATTGTTCGGTATGACATAAAAAAACGTATCAGCTTATTTTATTATTGGTTGCTTTATTGCTTAGTAATTTTTCATAATTGACAGGCAAGACACTTCTACGAGTATACTGTGAAAAGCATTACAAAATATACAAATTGGATGACAAAATATTTTATTTTCAGATTTTAAAGACGTTGAAAGGTTTGAGAGCACCCTATGATATAAAGAACCATTTGTACATCATGTCTGAAGACGGCGCATTCTGAGACGATGTACCTGATACGTGTCACTCGGTAAAAGCTCTGCGCGAGCTTTGGAACTTATATAATTAAATTTACACTAAAAACCGAGAGGATTATTATGAGGTCTCGTATGTATTCATAAAGCATTATTAGCATACATACATATATTTAATAATACTATGTAGGCTAAGCAACTCTGGCAGTGTGAATATTCCCTTACGCCAAATTGTGGTTTGTACGATATGTACATTTTTACCGTAATATTTTATGATATATATTGCTCTTATACTACGATATTACGAGTATGACTGTAAATAACAGAACAGAATAAAATAATTCTACCGGGTTGTGGGAGATTCGATTTCCAAAGGAGCTTAAAACAATGGGTTGATGTTGATGTTCTATTTTTCTAGTCCACTATTTAAAAAAATAAAAAATATTTAATGTTTATTATTTTCAAAGTTACTACGCCAATGAAGAGAACTGACTCTTTTGGTGAAAATAAAGGTAGAAACATATTTATAACAAAAGTAATAGTTAATAGTTTTTCGACCGGTCAGTGGCTGAGTTGGCATTGTGTTTGGGTCTCACCCGGGCGTCGTGAGTTCAATTCCTTTGCTTGCTAACTCCTCTATTACGACCCCAGCAACATCTTTCACTAACCGTGATGGTAGTAGGAGATTTCTAAATATTGTCAGGTTATTCGTAGCCGGGGAATATTTGTCTTTCTTTAAAAAAAAATTAAAATAAACAGGGCTATATAAGTAATGAATACTAAGTTCGGTAGCATTAATAGATTTAATTATTGGTGTTTCTTTCAATTATTAATTTGTTATGCATTAAAACGTTTTTTTTTTACTATTTTCGGAAGAGTGTAAAAATGTTTTATATCTTTTGTAAATATTACTTGTTTAAAAAAAATTTATACTATTTGTTGACTTTTTAAATAAGTAAATTATTACATTAACAGATAACAAATAGTATTATGGTGCTATAATTATTAGATATAGATTAGAAGTGTGTTATCTTAATATTATGTTGTGTAATTTGAACATTGTCGTTATAGCGAGGAGTTCTTAAATTATCAAATTAATAATCTGTCCCCTTAACTTTTGGCAAAAAAATGCAAAGGATCGTACTTACTGTTAAAAAGTGATGATTTTCTCAAAATTACTGTTTTGCAGTGAACTCATGATAAACTGAAACAAAACATAAGAAAATACGACGAACTTGTATAATAATTTTTCCTCACTTTAAACAGCACCCCATTCAACATCCGCCCTAATAAAATCCGCCCATCCGTATTTATATGCAATACCGTCCGAGAGCGAGTCCAAAATGAATTCTATATACGAGTATGTGTTATGAATACGGCGACTGTGGGATATTCTGTACTAAGAAATAGTTCATACAAAACATTCTCCGCTAAAGCCCTACAACCGTGGGAACGTGCAAACTTTGTGCATTTACTGGGTGACCGTGTGCGCAACGACTATTGTGATTTGTACACCAAATTTGTGTGGAATAGTATTTTGCAAGGGAGAGATTTTTTTGTGATTACCACATTGTTTAAAAAATTTACATACAAATACAACTGGTTTACAATTAGACAAATTTGAAATTTTTAAAATTAGATAAAGTGTTAATAGTCAATTAAATTTAATTAATAATCAAATATCTTTTAAAAAAGCTATCCCTTAAATTTATGTTCATATTAATATTAATAATAAAAATAATATATTTTTAAATTTATAATGTAAATTTGTTAATCAATGTTTCATAATATTTTTTAATTAATTACTTGCTTACATTAATCAATTTTAATTTATGTTTATAATTAGTCTGTTTTTTCATTATTATTCGTTCTATGTATAATATTTGTTTATACTTGACATTATTATTTTTTAGTATTCTGTATGTTCCTGATGAGAAAAAAAATTGGCTCTCGAAACATGTTGATATGTATATATTAATAGAGTGGCGATTACAAAGTAATTTTTAATTCATTTATTAATAATGACGCCACAAAGTGAATACCAACCTTTTGAAGAAATTATTAAAAAAAAATCTTTTCATTTTAAACAAAAAAGTTTTTTTTTTTTTAATCTTTATGTATGTTGTAAAGGTACTTAAAAGGCTTTCGAAATCCTCTTTTTACTATTCGTATACTACAATTTGTTGGTTGTAAGAAACGAAAAGAACAGTAGATACTTAAATTTTATATTCGCACAATACACAAGGGAAAATTTTTAGCTGAGCATTTATGGCAAACGATTTTATCTAAGAGAAGCTATAAATAATTTTTCATGACACTATCTTACACCGTTATCGCATTATTCGGCTTCTTCAGCGGTCTATAAAATTTAATGTAAGAACAAAAAAAAAGCAACGCTAACAAACAAAGAACAAAATAATGTAAAAATAATTTGGAAACATGAAATTATTCAGGACATGAAAAAATAATAATCACGGGTATTAATATTATGTATCGACCTAACACCTATTTTCATTTTCACTCCGTGAATTCTATAGTTCAAATAACAAATTAATACTTTTTATGCTTTGGTTTATTTCACAAAGGAGTTTATATTCCTCAACTGAAAAATAAAGATACCAGGATACTTTCAGCTACTGTGGCAAGTTGAATTGGTTGAAAACACCCTGCAGCCATGCAAGTTTGCGTGTGAAAACAGTATTTGGAAGTAAAATGAATGTTAATAATATTTATTCAGTCCGTAGCATACTAATATATACACACTTGTTGAAAATGTTACTAATTTAGTGCTATGAAGATTTTTTCCTTTAAATGTATTTATTTATTTTTATATATTTCTAATTTTGAAACTGTCAATTCATGGTGGAATTCCATATTAAAATGAATTTTTTTGATTAAAAAACCTTTGTAAGTTTTTTCCACTTATTTATTTTCGACCGGACCGATTTCACCCTATCACGGGCATTCTCAGACTGGTACAATGAATACTAAATCTATGGATATATAGCATGGATGTCGGGAGTGAGTTCCCTGCTTTTCTAATATTGTTTTTTTTTTGTTTGAAATTTATTTTATTGCTGACGGTACTGTTTATTGTGTTTTTAAAAACTACTTTATTTATTTTTATTATGGAAACAAAACAGTCCATTGGATACAATGAGAAACAATTTCCAGAAAATAAAATTACTCAGTGGGTACCTATGATATGTTACTTCGTAATGTCTTTTTTATACATGTATTTACAGGGTGACATGTGAAGTGTATAAGTGTGTGTGTATTTGCTAGTGCGATTGTAGGTGTGAGAAGTGGTGATCTATATATAAATAATAGAAGTGATGCCATATGTATGCGCATTCAGCAGTTTATATCATTGGCGAGATGCTCTTTTTGAATGTGGCCAGTGAATATGAATAAATTTCAATGTTAGAGTTGTTCAGGTTGATATTATTGAATGAATGGAGAACACGGATAACTGGTGAATTTGCAAATGCATTTGTTTTGTAATAATATGTTCTGTATACGGGTACGTCTTAAAGGTATGTTGAAATTAACCTGGAACAGAAGCTGGGTACAGTCGATATTTTTTATTTAGAATTCTATGTAGAAATGTTAAATCACTTACTATTTGCCTTTGTTGCAAAGAATGAAAGATATATTGAAAGTTATTGTTGAATTTTTAGGTGAGATGTTTAATGAATTTCTTTTGAATGTATTCTATACTGTCAATTTATGCTTCATACCTAGGATTCCAAATTGGTGAGGCATATTCCAGTGGACTTCTTACTAGTGAAAAATATAATATTTTCTTTACTTCCGGGTTTCTGAATACTTTGCTAACTCGTAAAATAAAATCAAGAATTTTGAATGACCTGTGAACGATTGAATCAATGTGGTTATTATTATTGGACTTCAGATACGTATACATTTACAAACTAATGCTCCAGTTTCTGTTATTATTATTTAAGTGGACTGGTGTATGAATTGTATAGAAAAGTATTTTAAACGGTACAAAAGATTATAACTAATCGATTTAATATTCAAAACCCAGGAATTTTGATAAGATTTCTTGAAAAATTAAAAAAAAAACCGTTACACCAAAGTTATTCATTGACAAATATCAAATTTTTAACTGTTATCCTCCCTACCAGCCACTCGACTGTCAGTGCTGCGAAAAAACAAAAGAGGGAGTTTGTTACATTACACGTCATTAAAAAATAATAAAAATATTGCAAATACAAGAGGAAAAAGAACTATCTTTGAGAATGAAGAAAAATACATCATATACAAATTATACAGATAATCGAAAAAAAATTGATTTCATGAAAATAGATATTATTTAAAAAATTGATTAGCAAATTCAGGACACTCAAAAACTATTGATTTTAGTAGTAGTAGTCAATACAATGATCTAAGAAATAAAATACATACAGCATTTGCACAAAATAATCGAAAACGATTCTAATAAAATAATAATTGCCGCAAGAATTTTTTTTTATCACTAATAAGCTGGAATTTTTTTTTCCGATTTGGTGTATAAATCTTGCTCTAGTTATCTAGAAATAACTGGTTTTCCCTAAAAAATGGGGAGCAGCAAACAGAAAGTACTTAGAACAGTTACGACGGTGGCCGGACTTCCAATGCAATGACATTATTGAGGTAAAAAGGGTTCAGGATAGGAGAAACGATGTACCACATAAACTAATAGTGCAATTTGCTCATAAGTCAACTAGAGGCAATCTTATTTGTTTTTTTTTTACATGAATACCGCACAAGAGTCCCAACTGCTCCCAACCGTCTGGAGCCAGTGAGATTATGACATTCCCAATTGGGGAATGTTGTGAGGCTGAAGGTATTGGGGAGGGGAAGAAGAAGGGGAAGGAGAAGGAGGGGAAATAATGGGCGTTATTATTTACATTAAAAACGAAGTAAATGCTGAAGTAGGGGAAATTATTATTACGAAAACTAAATCTTTTAATATTAAAATCGGTAACGAAAAATACACAATAGCGAACTATCGATCACCCCCATTGAGAAACATAGACCCATTCCTTAAATCTGTAGACAAGAAACTCTAAATACTGAAGGAAACAAATATATTTCTCATTGAAGATGTAAATATAAATATTCCAGAAAATGGACAACCAAAAAGAATAAATAATCTGCAGTTGCTAGCCTCCCATGGACTAGAAAGTCTAAATAATTGTTCCCATTCGAAAAGTGGACAGCTCTGAATGTTATATAGACCATATGATGAGTAAAAAAAAAGGTATACACAAAAACTGTTGTACGTAACTCGACGTATAATCGATCATCTATGCCGTCAATAAAAAAAAATTTAAGAAAAAACCATTAACAATAGACACCAATACCATTAAACATAATCTACAATGTACAGACTGGAAAAAACTATTGATAATACAAATAAAGAATGGCATTACTTCATATAACTCATTTAGCACGTCAATTTCTCCAATACCAAAAAACTGGAAAATAAAATCGCACATAAAAATGTACACATTGAAAGATGGTGTTAAGAATAGGATTGACTGGATGTAGGAATGCGGGAGAAGGAGAGGAGGAAGGTTGGGAAAGAGCGGTTACGGGAGACAGATCGTTTGTACAGACTTACCCGGAGAGGGGCGTCCCTCCAGGGAGCTCGGCTCTGGACATTCGGCTAGCTCAGTTTTGGCAGGCCAAGAAGCTCCTCTGCAGGGTCGTAGGCCGACATGCAGTCTTATAATTGGGAACTGGTCTCGAATACTTTGTCAAATGAAACTACCAAATGCTTTCAGACTCAGGGTTTAATTCAGAGGAAGGTACAGACACGGTGAGTTATGTTATGATAAACAGTAGGCTAACCTAACCTCAAATGAATGTTACGGGTGATTTCTCTCTGATATTATCTAAACGGGCATGTAAACAGGGACTCGAATAAATTACAACACGAATAGGGGGAATGTAAAGACAGCTCACAGTTTAGGTTGTAGTGGCGAATGGGGTCTTCGTGGAAGCAATTATCAGCCACCCAAAATGGCTGCTCGCGTGCTCCTCTTCGAGACGTAGTCGGCGGCGTGCCGGGGAGGCCATTTCCAGAGCGGGTGAGGGCGCGTGCTTCCGAAGCCGGGTCCGAGCAGTGAATGGGGAGCCGGGTGTGAGGAGAGGAATGCGCGCGTCCGTGCGAGGTGTCGTTCGCGGCCGTACGTGGCGCTGGTGTCGTTTTAACGTTGATGTAGATGAGTGGCTAGTTTCTTTTTAGGAACTTTCTGACGTTACGTAACAATGGAGCAGACGGAATATTATAAATTGCATAAGAAAAAGAAACTTATTAAAACAACAACAACAACTTTTGAAAAATCCATGCGACAAACACGTGTTACGATACTACAAACGGTATAAAAATGTTTGCAAAAAAGTTTCCATCGACACAAATGGAAATTATTATAAGGAAAAAATAGCATTAAATAAAATAGCATTAAAATAGCATTCGACGGCCTCCATGTTCGAGGGGTAAGGCTCTCGACTACGAATCCGAAGGTCGCGGGTTCAAATCCCGGCGTGCGCAAGTAATTTTTATTTTAATTAATTTGTGTTGTTTCACAATTAATTCATTTAAAAATAATATATAGTATATTCGCGCACGTTCCAGAGTGGAAGATACTTTCAGTATCGCCCTGGTGAAAGACCACCATTCATTATTAAAACGTTGCTTGAAATGGCTTTTAGCCGTGTTTGGTGACTAGATCTGAATGGCCAGGTATTTACCCTTTTCCCCACCTTCCTCCTCCCCTTCTCCTTCCCCTCCCCAATACCTTCAGCCTCACAACATTCCGCAATTGGGAATGCCATAGTCTCACTGGCTCCAGACGGTTGGGAGCAGTTTGGGACTCTTGTGCGGTATTCATATGAAAAAAAGCATTACAAACAAAATCCTCGGAAAACGTGGCCAATAAAAAATGAAATAACCAACTCTAAATTTACCAACGTTACATCAATTGCCGAGCTGAAAATAATTAAGTCTCCACGTCTTTTACTGATAATTCTGAACAAATTCTTGAATATGTCAATAATTTTTTTCACAAATATACGATCGAATTTAGCAAAGAAAACTACATATAGTTATGATGAAGCAATTAAAATAAATTAACTCCCTGAGCAAGGAAAGAATCTTGAGTTAATGTAAATTACAGTTGTGGAAATGAAAAAAACAAAATTTCATCTATAAAATCGAATGATACTTCAAGGGATGACGTAATCACAACCAATGGAATAAAGTAACTCTATGAAGAACTTACCGTACATCTAACATACCTAGTCAATCTCTTTATAACTAACAGCGTATTCCTCTAGGTTTTAGGGAGTACTGGTGACGCCATGGAAACTATTACAGATATGATCATAAAAAGGTTAGACAGTGGAAAAAAATCATTGGCAATCTTGATACAATAGATCACAAAGCCCATTTGCAAAACTTAAAAAATTTGTATGTTATATACAACTCTAAACTCAATAAAAAGCTATATGACAGGGTGTACCCAGTGCGTTCAAATTTACAAACATAAAAGCAAACCTCTAATGATCAATTATGCTGGACCAAAAGGAAACGTACTTAGGACCCAAATTATTTATAATATTAAAAAAAAAAATTAATAATGTTTTTCAAAAGTCTGACCTAACTGGGGTACCTTATTCTAAGGTCTCATTGTACATGATTTTGTGTATGAATTATAAATTAGGTCAGGTTTTTTTTGTAAGTTTGTCAACTTTTTAAGTGAGTTTTTGCAAGTATGTTTTTATTATATTTCGAGAAGAAAATTATAAAGCAATAAAGGAGTAAAAACTCTTAAATCTAGAAGAAAACATACCACGAGCGTTAATCTTTGTTCGGTTGCAACATCATATCTATATTCTTCCTTCCCGTGTCCATAATCCATATCTTAATACTTCTTCTGTAGTCGGTTAATTTTATTATGGTTTTATGTGAGTAATTTTAGAAATATTAATGATTTTTTTTTACCGTAACTCCACGCAGGAGGCCCCGAGGGAAATATTTTCTCTCAAGGCCTATATCATCTTTGGGGATGCAGTGTGGAGAGTAATCTTCCACCTAAAAACAAGAGGAAAATCATAAGCTTTGCTGATGACATAGTTATTTTTTTTAATGAAAGAGATTGGTTAAATACCTACAAAGAAGCGGAACATGGACATGGTCTCATGGAAAACTGGCTTAACAGAAATTCTCTCACACTTATCTAATAGAATAAATTATTTGATTTTTCTATAACAGCCAGAGGACAGCAAATATGCTTTCAAATTACATAAATGCCAAGGAATCTATCAACATAATCATGGATTATCATGACATGATCATACTCTAAAAGCATAAAATATCTTGGTATTGAAATTGATAAAAATCTCAGATGGAACTCACACATTGACATCATTACAAAAAATTTCACCGGGTACGTGTACTTCTTTAAAAATATTCGTAATATCCTCAACAAAAATGACATTAAAAATTCTTATGAAAATTCTGTGAATGCAACATAATAAAATTCTGAATTCTCACAGAATTCAGAATTTGGACGGGTTTTTAAAAAAAATAATGCTTTATTATCGATAAAACCGATTTAGTTAGAAAACAATTAAAATTCTGAATTCTGTGAGGTTTTCACATGTATAATGCGTTTGCTCATATTTAACTGACAATGTTTTCTTAATTGATTTATTTAAATGTGTTGTATTGTTTGTATAATGTGCACATACTGAGAAGCGGTGAATATATAATTAAAAACCCCTTCAAATTGAACAAATTGAAAAGGAGTGGAAGTAAATAAAATCATATTAATAAGTCGTCACAATGTGGATTAACCACAGTTGGAAATAATAAAATAACACAATCATAAAAATTAAAAATACTTGCGGAACTTAATAATAACATTATTAAATTTACTTTACATTTAATTTTTAAAAAAAATGGAGTTCTACGAATTAAACACAAATACAATTAATAACTAATATATAATTATAAGATAAATTCTCCCAAAATGTGATGTTTCGGGCAGAGTATTTAATTTTTGATAATATATCTAACATCACACTACAAAGTTATCATTTTTCACGAACGCGGAAATAAAATAAACAAACGACCACAAATAATTTTAAAATTGGTTATGCAGGAGTTATTGTAGTTTACGTTATTGTAAATAAGCAGGTAAATAATTTGCCATGCGCAGCCAAAAACAGACTTTTTATATTACCGTCTCTGTTTAGTATTATTCTAGTAAGTAATTATTGTTCTATTACCTTTCTTACATGTTGGGAATTCTAGTCTTCTAAAAATACATCTAATGGAATTCGGTTAAAAACTGAAGCGAATTGTTAGGACAAGTGAGTTACTAAAGCAGTTAAGCAGTATATTATTTTGAGAGGTTGATGTATGTTATTGGTATTCCCCTCTTTTTAATTTTGTTTACAGCAAACAGATGCAAACATTTGTCCCGACCGGGTCTCTCCGAAATGAGAGTAGTTTCGTTGAGCAAATAAACGTATCTTAAGTAGACTTATGGTAGACCTTCTCTCTTCCTGACTATTCTGTCAAAAGCTTCTAAACGAATGAACGAACTACTTAGGCTGTTCATCGATGGAGGATAATACATTTGAATTATTACGTAAAATGATTAGCTTAATATCAATAATAATATGAAACGATTTAACTTGTGGAACGCCAACGAGCCGCATGCTAATAAACATGCTGAGTATATAAAAAAAAATGGGAATTTCTTTTTTTTTTTGGGAATAAATAGTTAAAAAAATTTAAGACTTTATATTGCTCAACATTTCAACTACTGTTCAACGATACCTTTTTTATGTAACAACCGAGAATAAAACAAGTTATAGATTTCTCCAAAACAGAGGAATGCGAATATTACTAACATGTTAGTATCTTTATTAAACGTAGTGATTTTTATACAAAAAATAAGAAATAAGTTGTTATCGATATATTTTTCCAATAATATTATTTACAACATGAATTCTCTGACATAATACAAGGACATGTAAGGAAATCAGACTACCGGAAAATAACAAGGACAATACGCAAAAATAGTTTGTTTTACAAAGGGATGAAATGTAATAATGCGCTGCCAGCCCCAATCAAAATTACATCAATGATACATTTAAAATAGATTGTAAGAACCATATTAAGTCGAGCAAGATAAAAATTCAATAGTACGTAAGTTATCGTTAGTTATATGTAATAGCATTCAATAGTACACAAGTTTTAATTAGTTATTAAATTTACAATTAACTAAAATTAAACAATACAAATCCACATTAATTAATTTATTTACAGTACTACTTTAACACATGCCTTTCGATATCTTTGTTTTCTCCTTAAAAAAAATCAAAACTACGGTATTTGGGAGAAATGCGATATTGTATTGTACTATTAAGTATTTGAGAAAAATATTCAGGAATTATAAGGTTGAAATTGTATTGGGGAACGGAATACAGTAGTCCCTAATAAAAATGTATCGAATTGGAATCATCTTTCATTTATTGACTAAATTGGGCTCCAAGAGCCTTTGCACCCTTTTTGCAAGAGGCTTTGAGTCCAATGCAATGAAAATGTTATTCTTTACGCCTATTTGTGATAAAACTTATTTTCTGCCACCATACGCGTGAAGAAATCCGAAGGAATTCAGTGATAATATCAATTTAATGATCACGAATATGAAAAGGTACATGGTTGATTTAGACACGTAAGGCCAATCAATGAGAAAAGTAGTATCGGGAAAATAGGAGTATGAATTTGATGCACAAGTGTATGGAAGAAATACAAGAACCATGTTAATAAATAACAAATTGTTTTACCCTTCCTTATATATGTAAAATCTGACAGTTGTTCCATGACATCAGAAATTTACTGGCGGCCATTAACTATAAAATGCCTTGTAATTAAGAACTTGGCCAGAAGGCTTTACGAGTAAAGAAAATCCGCCTGTAATTGAAAAAAAACCATAAAAAGTTGCTGTGGACCGAATTTAATGAAAGGATAAAGTAAAAGTGTCATGGATGATCCAGATTCCCTTTGTAATAAAACCCAGTATTTCTTATCGTCAAACATACAAAGAAAACATTTCTAATTACCGTGAAAAATATTTTTGGAATCAAACAAAGAAAGAAATTCTTCATAACTCGGAAAATTAATTATCCCAGAAATGCGGGGCTTGTTGTGCCGCTTATTTTTTTAGGTCTCCCTCCCGGAGGCGGGATAATTAAAGTTTAACAATGTTTGGAATCCCAGGGTGTGCGTATTGGTGTAAAAAAGACAAATTTAGACTTACACGAGAGTGATAGGGGTGGTGGTCCCCATTATGAACTCTTTGCTTCAATATCAATATTTCAAACTATACGTTATCATCCAGTTTGTGATTACTTGCAATACACTTTTTTTACGTTACTGAGAGCAAAGATTTAAATAAAATCTGAGAAATACCAGTAATAACCAAGGATAAAATGTTGGAGTAAAATCTGTAGAGCCCTTATAAAATTCAACAATATTTGTATTGATTCAAAAACAATTTATGAATAATGCTACAAATTGTTACTACTCGGTTTCATCAAAGTTTCTACAGGGTAAGATTTTTTTACACAGTAGAGATTTCCATCCTCAACAGCTCATGATTACCATATTATTGAGTGCTTAAAATTGTTGTAATGGGATTTTGTTAACGTGTGGTTTAACTAAATAGTTTACAGATCGTAGCTAGATGTACTTAGTATAATGAACTACTTTTTTTATTGCATACACACTTATGGTGTTTTATTCTTACGGATAAACAATTTATAATAAAATATGGTAACCAAAACCTTTTCTTTCACTTTTATTGCTACTTTATTATTTTTATCTATATTTGTAATTTTCTACAAAATTTTGTATTAAGTTATTTTGTAATTAGCTGCTCTGAATTTGTTGTATACGAGTACTCGTATGTGCAACATATTATTGGCATTACTTTATTTTGTTGCAGATATTCGTTTTTTTTCATCTTCTCTTCAATGTGAAGAAAAATAATACTCGGACAAAATTGTATTGTATATTATCAGATATTTTTATTATGTTTCTTTTTTAACTCTTTTTCTGATTCTACCAAGATATTGTAATTTTTTTGCAATGTTTTTTTAACCTTTTATTTTGAATTTTTTTGCAATCAATAATGACTCCTTGGTATTTAATTTCATCAAAGGTTTGTATGATTATTCTTAAAATAAAATTTTGGGTTAATTTTGTTGCCTTTTCCATGCAATTTCGTCTTCTAAATATTTATATGTAATTTTGACTATTAAAATTTCTGATTTCCTGCCTCATATTAATCTTCTGAAATATAAATCAGTGTGTCCTCAGCATTTTGTAATATTTCTTTCCTCGTCGATTTTTCTTCGTTATTGTGTTATTTCTACTTAAGTTTTGTATCACTTGTCTATCGTAAATTTCTCTAATCTCAATATGAGTTTTACAACTTTCTACATAAAAATATAGCAAGATAAAAATAAAGTAAAATGGATTTATTTTCTTAATTTCAAATGAACGTACATGTCGACCCTTTTTTCCTCCATCCCTTAAGGCACACCAGTCACAGGTCTATATTTTATATCAGTTCTACAATTATCAAAGAAAATAACAGTATAATATACACACTCGTCATTGCTGCTCAAACTTTAAAATTGCTCTCCCGAACTAGCCTGAACAATTATTCATCTCCAGTGACTTTGTGCTCCAAAGGGTAGATATCACGTGACTTAAAATATTCCACATTTTCATGGGCAGCCTAACTTTGTGATGTGACATTTTAATTTAAAATAAAACCATATCTTTTTTTACATAATTTTTATTTACATGTATACATTGCTGACCGGGTTTTACCACTACGGTATTATACAACCCTGAATAAGCTACAGTGGTAGCGAAACCCGGTCGGCAATAAGTGTGGACGGAAAAGTAGTGGAGAGAAAGTTTTTGTTTTTATTTTAAATGGAAATATTCTGATGCAAACAATAAAAAATATTTTCATTACAACCACTACTTAAAAATAAATATCTACATGTTTCAAAACCAATGGTTTCCTCGCCATAATACAATGTATATATTGTATCCTGATGAGGAAATCATAATCCAAATCGATTATTTATTAAAAAGTAAATTTAACGAGGAAACAATTGGTTTCGGAATACGTGGATATTTATTTTTATTAGTGGTTTAAACAAATTGATGTATTTTACTGCTGGCCCATTCCTACGGATTCACCCTTCGCCCTAACCTACCAAGCGCTTCACGGCTGCGACCAGCTGTTAGCTGTGTAAAGTATCCACGAGCTACACTTTTTTAATGCCCCGTATCCCCCTAGCGGAAGTATTTAACACTCACTTGATACCGTTCAACTTCTTCATCAAGTTCCTGTCTCTTTAGATTGTTTACTTTGTAATTTACAACCTTGGAATTGTTCAGATGAAATGCTTTGTTAATTTGTCCTTTTGTCAAATTTCAACTTTTGTGTGACTTGACATTCAGATGCTTCCATTTTCTTGGAAAAAAACCTTCAGATATTAATCACGTTTTCGGAAATTCGCTCGAATTCAGCATCGCTATTTCCGTGTTTGCGTGGAGCGCTTCTAGAATGATGGCTGTTGTTTATCTTATTCAAAACAAATAATAACAATAATAATCATGGCGACAAACAATATTATTCTTAACATCAACAAAACAATTACTTCGCTATGGTGGGCTGTGTTGAGGGTTTTTAATGGTAGTGTTGTTTACTCATTAAACACATACCACCGGTGTTGAGTTGACAGTTTTATGAATAAGTACAAAGTAACTGAAGTATTCTTAAATAATCATTCAAATTAAAGTAGAGCAAGAAGTTGAAAACTTTCCGTTGTTTTTGTAGCTGTGCTTAGTGCAGTGCTGGGACTTTCTTTATTTGATGTTTTGTCATTAAAACTCGCTCGATTCCTTGCTTAAAAGCTCATCAGTTTCCCGAACGCTTTTTAGTTTCAAACTTATATGTGCTATTTTGCCAGGCAATTAGGGTAGCGACATTTCTGGTTTTATGGAATTAATATTCTGATGGTTTTTATCATTCTTAAAACCAGCCAACTTCAGATTAACCTGTTTCATTAATTATTCGAAATTGAAGTAAAATTTGAACTAAATCAAATTTGATAATATTATTAATTTAATAAGTAACCATTTTCAAACTAAAGTAAACTAAACGCCGAAATAGCTGTAACAATAATAAAAGACGAAAATTCCACAGAACTTAATAATAACATTATTAAATTTGATATACTTCAAATAAAAAATAAAAAACTAAATGGAGTTCTACCAATTAAAAACACAATAACAATTTATAGATATTAAAAAAAAAACATTAACGAAATTGCGCTTAGAGAATAATTGGTTATTGTTAGTGGCAACAATGTTATTGTTAATTCATGTAAATCGCTTAAGTGTTCTAACATTTTCGTGTTTGGGCATAATGCGTAGGTGTGTGTTTGATTTTTTTTAGTAAATATTTGAAGTATTTACGGTTATTTAAAAATTGCTCAGATTTGCAATAATTTTGCTCAATAAGTACTTTTTTCTGTAGCCTGGTTCTTTAAATACGTGCATTCATAACTGTGAACTGTGATACTGGAAGAGGGAATGCAATCAATTGAACCCATCTTTCCGGAGCTAGGACTATGGCGTTCCCGAGAATAGGGCTATGTTGTAAAACTGAAGGGAGTGGGTAGGTTAAGAAAATAGAGTAGAGTATGATTGGGAAGTAACTGGCTATTCAGATCTGGTCACCAAACATGGTTAAACATGATACACACCGATATACCGACGACATAATACTGTGCACATTCGATTTCTGTTTTCTTATTTTCATACCTTTGTAATTTTTTGAAAATGTTATAAATTTAATTTTTATATATACATACTTATCTTTCCTTATTTGAACCTTTATTATATTTGTTTTCACTGTACAGTTTTTTCTTAAATAACAAGGAGTCTTTTCTAAAGCACAAGCAAAAGCTTACATTAGGAAGAATACGAGGTGTGTTCAAAAGAAAAGGTGAATTATGAATTTTCGCGGGCTGTGTACATTCGATTATCGATTTTTTTGTTGTTATATTGGTGCACATATGTTTATCATATGTTAGCATTATCAGCCATTTTGGATCAGTGGTTTGTTTTTGACAACTGGAAAGGTTAGTCACTTTTTTGTGTGTTCTTCGATTTTTTATTTAGGTTCGTTTTCTGAGGCATCATCAGTCCGATTAAAGTGAAATTTTACATTTGCTTTATTTATATGTGCAAATCAGCATTTCTTAAAAAAAAAAATTATTCTTTTTAGAAAAAAAATTGTTAATAATTGTTAATCCTATGGAGGAATTTCCTAGTTTTGGTCGGAACTTGATAGCCGTTTTCTGGGGCATCATCAGTTCGATTAAAGTAAAATTTTAGATTAGATTTTTTTTCTATGTCCTTATCAGCATTTCTTCAAAAAATCCAAAAAATCGATGTTTTTCGATTTTTTACTAATTTTTTTTTTATTAAAAAATCGAAGAAAAAACAAAACGTGACTATCCTTTCCAGTTGTCAAAAACAAACCGCTGATCCAAAATGGCTGATAATGCTAACATATGATAAAAATATGTCTACCAACATAACGAAAAAAAAATCGATAATCGAATGTACACAGCCCGTGAAAATTCAAAATTCACCTTTTCTTTTGAACACACCTCGTACGCATCGCTCAAATCTGTTGTTCACGTAGAATATATTAAAAGAAATACTTCCCAATAAAAATAAAAAACAAAAACATAAAATAAAGATTTTTTTTAAATGTAATGTAAATTAAATTTAATAATGGTGTTAATAAGTTCTGCAAGTATTTTTTATTCTCAAACCGACCTTATTAAAAACGCCAAAACAGCTGTCACAATAATAAACACCAAAAATACTTGCAGAACTTAATAATAACATTATTAAAATTGATTTATATTAATTTATTTTTTAAATTTAATGGAGTTCTATGAATTAAACACAAAAACAATTATTAAAATAAAGACGCCATTTTAAACAACGTTTTGATTCTAACTGGCTGCCGATCATCAGGGCGATACGGACATTATTTACTACCTCAGGTTTCCTGATGAAACTACAGACTTAAACTGTTTTAGGTGGCCTTGTAAATATATGCCATTTATCAACATTCTTGACAGAAATACAGACAAATTATTATTTGTTTCATGGAAATGAAAAGGTTTTAAATATTCATTGAGCGACTTGAACGTTGAAAAATCAAAAGGAGAAATCATTTGCGACGGTTTTTCCTAGGTATGTACTCGTACGATTCTAAAGAAAACCTTTTTCGGAAGTTCATTTATTGCGTTCAAGATCATCAAACCAGCGATGCGAGCTTTTATATCAAAGCTTTGAAAAGGCATTCAATGAATCGCGAAAAATATTTTTTTTTCTTCAAACAGGGATGAATTTACTCGTCGAACATAAAGAAAAAAAAACGGAATATTCCTTATGGCAAAAACTTCATAATGTCTTTCAATGGAAATTCTTGCTTACATGTTACTTATTAGAAATAATATTATAATGTTTTTATGATGTGTTAATTGTAAGGAAATATTTAATAAACAGGTTTAGAAGAATTCGAGGACGCCGGAGGAAGACATAGCACGATCAAGTGAATCAATATTTTGAGTCAGGCCATGTCAAGAGTTATGTATGACACGAAGTACGCATGTGACTATATTTTGACGTCTCCATGGTTGAGGGGTAAGGCTCTCGACTACGAATCCGAAGGTAGCGGGTTCAAATCCGGCGTGCGCAAGTAAATTTTATTTAATTAATTTGTGATGTTTCACAATTAATTCACTTAAAAATTATATATAGTATATTTGCGCACGTTCCAGAGTGGAACATACTCTCAGTATCGCCCTGGTGAAAGGTCCACCATTCATAATTGAAACGTTGCTTGAAATGCCTTTTAGCCGTGTTTGGTGACCAGATCTGTATAGCCAGGTATACCCCACCTTCCTCTTCCCCTTCTCCTTCCCCTCCCCAATAACTTTAGCCTTACAAAATTTTCCAATTGGGAATGCCATAGTCTCACTGGCTCCGGATGGTAGAGAGCGGTTGGGACTCTTGTGCGGTATTCATATAAAAAAAGTGAATCTATCAAGGAGTGTGTGCCAAGACAGAGTTGGTGGCAGTCCATCCTCTCTGCCTACCTCTACGGAAAACGGTGTAACAGTTAGTTAGTTCAGTTAAATATTTTATTTTGAAGAGTTTTATCCACTTTGTACATTTGTTACTTAATTTTATTTATTTGCTACCGGTTTCGACACATCCGTGTCATTCACTATCGTTTTAAAACGAACTTAAGTTAAACAAGTACATAAACTTAGACATTATTAGGCGAGGGTAGTGAGAGTGGGAGCGGTGATTTGGAGGGTCATAGTTAATGCGCAGGAAATACGAAAAATAGTTCATTAAAATTTACATTGATCAAAATTAATCCATTTCATTGCGTTAAAGATTTTTGGACATCGAAATCGAAATTTGAATCGACAATCGAATCATTGCTTGAAATAACTTGTCGGTGACCAGATCTAGATAACCAGGTACTATTTCCCCACCCTTCTCTACTCCATCTCCTTCCCCTCTCCTATACCTCCAGCCTCGCAATGTACTCGAATTGGGGTTGCAATAGTCTCACCTGATCCAGACATTTGGGTGTAGTTGGAACTCTTATGCGGTACTCATATGAAAAAAATAAAATTAATAGCAAGTGTTTATAAACAAGATATGATCATGGTAATAAATAATGCATTTATATAACCACGAAGATTCAGACTGAACCGACACCGGTTGGTTTTTGTATTCTAAAGTGGAGTTTAAAAAAATGTGTTTTATTGTTATACATTATTTTAATACACATTTCGTGAATAAATAGTCCACATAGGCAAATAAAGTTAGCGATATCGTTCAGTTTTTTTTTCCATAATCACACAATTTAAACTTATAAAAAGAATATTTACGAAGCAATGAACAAGCCAAAGAAGTAAGATAAATGACCGTTTTTACCTAGTTTAATTGAATGCATTTTTAAGGAAAAAGTCTACAGCAAAAACTTGTAAAAATATTGTCCACTTGTCAAATGTGTTCAATTTGTACAACCACAAGTTGATAAATACAACATTGCCTTTTAAAAAGTACATACTTCTGTGATTTTTTGCAAAAAAAAAAAATTATGTTTTCTGAATAAAATATATTTCTTAATTGATAAACTAAAGTTCTTTAAAACTTAAGACAAGATTTTTGTGCATAGTGCAAAGGGTAACAATTATTAACAATTATTTGACAAGTCAAAGCAATTTTCACCAATAAAATGTAGACATAATTTGTCTCGACGCCATCTATTTGAGGGATTTAGCCGTTACAAGCCTCTCTCATACTAATAAAGTTGGTTGTTTACAGGTGAAAATATAATAAAAACAGTAATTATTGAATGAAACACTAGTATATATTGATTAACTTGGCGGGTTTGCGATAAGCCGACGTAGCTCAACAGTAGAGCATCTGACCGGACATTAGAAGGGTGCGGGTTCGAGTCCTGCCGGCGACATTTATCTTTGCTCGGAAGGTTTTTTCAATTTGGATGAGTGTTTTAGATTAATAATTATTGTTTATAAAAATAATAATTGTTACCCTTTGCGCTATGCACAAAAATCTTGTCTTAAGTTTTTAAGAACTTTAGTTTATCAATTAATAATAATTATTGTTTATAAAAAAAATGTTTTTTTAGTCACTAAAATAATTTTCATCCCACACTCGTTGACCTTCCACTTTTTCTATCTTTGAAATATAGCATTTGTCACTCCTGTTTTCTAAGTAAGCCGTTTTCACGTTCTTACTTTTCAGAGTCCATTTTTCCTTGTTGCTCTTTAGCACCTGTTTGATGGGAACTGTGCTCTGTTCAGCAACCTTCTGTGTATGCAGCTGTTCAAAAAGCTTCGATGAACTTATTGTGTTTGCTTTTATTTTCCGAATCGAACAAAAAAATGTTTTTCCCCACCTCAAACACAAAGAGTATTCATATAACAAGGAGAAAATATTTGTAAACGATTATCTGGAAAAAAATACTATAACCTTTGTTATCAGGTACCCGATTATCGTTTAATTGTCAATGAAAGCAAAACTTGAAAACGCACATGTCGCTAAGTATCACAGTTTACATGGAAACATCATATTTACAATGTAAAATCAAAGATTTCTTCAAAGACCGGTGTAATCTAGAGATTAGCTGGATTGCTTCCCATCTCTCTACTACGATCATTGTTCTATGCTATGATTCGGTCTCACTTTCGAGTATCTGGGGTTTCACTATTTTGATAATTTAACTGCATCTCTTTATATGGTCTATAAATAATGTGTAATGATAGCCTGTCCAAAAAAAGAAAAAAAAATGTAAAAAAAAACTTCATAATATAGATGTAATATAAGAATAATATAAGAATATGAAGTAATATTTGTACAGCGCCCTTGAGGTGATTTTTCACAAAAACGGCGCTACAAAAATCATCCGATTATTAATATTATTTCACTACCAATAAAATGATATGATATCTGAGGTACAGATAAATCAAAATAGAGCCGTGCGTAACATTTTTGGCTTGCCGATGCAGCCGTTAAATATATTTTCCGGCACGCACTAGTATTACCATTTAAGATTATTCCTAGCCATGATATGACAAAAACTATTTTAAAAATGATTCAATGCTATACTCACACAAATATAAAACATACCTATAATCACAATATAATACACGACAACACCATAAACTAGACATATCAAAAATACACTACAAGATACGGACTGAAATCATTGGAATATATTGCTTACACCAGCTTAACAAGTTGCTTGAGGAATTAAGACATGTGTGCGCTTCAGACAAATCTTGAAATGATGTTCTGAGATTTTATGTAAAAAAAAAAGCTATTTAGAAAACCATTTGTCATAGATACCAACTCTGTTCTGATAGCCGTCCTTAAGCTTTGAAGATTCTGATGTAGTTATATTTCTCTCTTGTAAAACGTTGTTATGTATTACTAATTTCGAGCTCTACATTTATTTATGTTATTTTCCTATTGTTTATATACATATTTTTTTGTTTTTTATGTTATGATTTACATATTTGCCTTCAAAATTTTGTTAATATTATGTATCAAATATTAACGCTCTAAAAGTGAGTTGATTTGATAACTCATAGGAATGCAACATTGTTCGTGTTGAAATAAAAGAAAAAAAATCATAATTATCTGATATTAAAGATGCCGTCTTTTATATAAATTGGAGGAATGAACAAAAAAAGGAAAAGCGAAATCCCTTGTGAGATGAAGGAAAACTATAATTAGTCTTACATATTTTTTTTATATCCTGGGAACAGATCTGCACTGCATTAGCTGGAGGAATAGTCCTACCGATCACGTGGCATAATGTGGGATAATCAGCCTTAGCCATGAGAATCAGGACTTTATGTTGACGACATATTATACATATTTTCCATCATCATCATTATAACATTATAACCCCTGCGGAGTCTTGTCTACCTCTACTAATTTATTTATTTGTAAGAAACAAACAGATTTTAATACAAATATATATACAAAGGAAGTTTAACAAAAGGTAAGCCAACAAAGTTTCTTGTGCTAACAGTGGTTAAATACAAATGTTTTATTTATGAACATAATAAGATAATGAAAAAAAAAACAATATAAGAAGGAAGGGAGGAGAGGAAGAGGAAGATACGATCGGGACAGGAGATGCTCTCGAAACCTTTTATACTCGTGCATCAATTTGTGTTCATACGCATTACTTTAGTTTGATATTTTGAAAAGGTATTGTGAAGAATGTCATTATTGTGAATTTGCGCGTTATGTTGCGCACAAATACGGGGAATTGGGGAATTTATCCTAAGATTGGTCCTGCATGCGGGCAAATAAAAAAAAATCGGTTTGTCGGGTTGGTCTTGACGGTATGTGAATGATTATAAAGATAATGAGCTCTGACGAGTCCAGGCCATTATACATAATGGGGTATAAAAGTGTGTCTTCAAATATTGAAAAATATCACGAGGTCCAATCTATCTGTAAATTCAAATAATACCTCTACTTACAGTAAGCTGCATAATTCGATCAGATCCCCTTAAATGCCTTGTAATTGTATGGAATTATAAAATTGATCAGCTTGAAGTAATGGAATTTTTACACGTTATGTAGCCAGCGATTTGTAAATCCGACATCTTGAATACTAATTCCAACTGTTGCGTGTTTATAGAAATTAGTTAATTTTATTAAAATAATATTTATTTACAAAATAATAATGTGCTAAAAATGGATTACTTCTAACTTATTCTAAACCTTTTTTTAATACCAGTTTTTGTTCATCTCCACTCTGTTTTCTAACCAATAATCCACATAAAAAACTGCTTCAAATTTGTTTAGTACTTCATAACTGCAGCATAAAGTTACCTGGATAAGAATGAACATTGTCTAAAAATTTATTAAATTGAAGGGAAATCGTACAAGAGAAGTCAGCATCTATCCCAACTAGCCTTTAAAGACTATGATGTAAAAAATTTCAAATTTTTGTTAGACATATTTTAGAGGTTTCTTCTGGTCTACAAACACCCGAAATTAGTAAATAAGTAAACATGTATAAAAACACCGGAAAACTCATAAAGGGAATGCTGACTAAATTCAGCCGAAAAAACAGTAAAGTTAAGAGTAAAGTTACTTCACAATTTACCACAAAAAATATTTATGAGGTACGCGCTGTGATCCATTACGGAAGGTGTTTTTCTCGACAGTCGAAATTTTTTTTGGGGATTCCTCTTTGAAATCTCTTAAGTAACTTACAATCAAAATTAAATTTGATACACTTTTTAATTTATGTAACCAGGTCGTAACGAATTTATTTGACAAATTCGCCGGAAGCTTAAAGTTCATTTAACAAAATAAGATTTTGTTTTACTTAACATTCAAATTCAACTGAAGTGTGAACTAAGACCAGTTTTTGTGGGATATTTTTTTAACGTAACGTGACATATTTTAGCGGGAGTATTGCGTTTTTGAGAAACGAACATTTTCGATATATTGACATATTTTAACTTAACGGTAACCGTGAAGTGATTTTCGAGTGTCTCGTATTTCGTCACAGTTTTTAGCGTGTTGATCCAATGTACTTTGTGCCGGAGTTCACATTTTGGCTATTCTAAAGATCCGCTAATAATGGCCGTAGTTATTTAGAACAAATTTCATGAAAATAACGGAAGAATAAACACAGCATTCCCGTCGCCAGTGTCACATCCATCGCAGTTCGTTCACTAGGGTAGGGGAGTCCATCAACCGGATTTGCAAGGTATGTATCCAGAGATTCCAGGAGAAAAAATCGCACCTCATGGCTGGTATGAGTTCATTTCCTTTATAAATATGCATCCATTTATAAACATGAACTGTGACAAAGATAGAAAAATACGTTTCATGTAAAAAGTTACTTAGATCGACATAAATTAAGAAACATATTTGGATGCCTCTTGAAACCTTCAAGGTTTATGTTAAAGATATCAAGAGAGATGTTATTTAGCAACACGATTGTCATGATTTGCTGAGCCAACACGTCTGTTCTGCCATTTGCTTAATAGAAGAATAAGGATTATTTAAAAGACACCTTTTTAAACATTATTCCACTTTTTATTTATGACTGTGACCGGTTTCAGCCTGTGACGGCTACCAATCCGAACATAGCCGTCACAGGCTGAAACCGGTCACGGTCATAAATAAAAAGTGGAATAGTGTTTAAAAAAGTGTTTTTTATAAAATCATTATAATGGAATTCCACTATGATTAACAGTTTCAAAAATATAAATATTTGGAAGAATAAGGGGTTCCAGACCAAATGTTGTTACTCCAATATTATCTTTGCATATGGGCGATGGCCGATCATGCTTACTAGACCAGTGACTTGTTATTTCGTCATTGGGGCGTGAGCTTTATG
The DNA here is from genome assembly GCA_022606495.2 of Halesus radiatus. Lineage (NCBI taxonomy): Eukaryota > Metazoa > Arthropoda > Insecta > Trichoptera > Limnephilidae > Halesus > Halesus radiatus. Next base: position 117,148 of record JAHDVE020001091.1, on the reverse strand, counting down.
AGCATTTTTTCAACCCGTGTTTAATCTATGTTAACTCATTCGAGCTTCTCATATCAGCACGATGTATATTTAATTAGATTTTTATTGTATGTGTTTGTTTTAGACATGTATGGGTTTTTTTAATGGATGTAACAAAATTTATTCCAAAAATATGACATCAGCATGTCAATTTTTTATAGGCACGTTGAACAATGAAAATTAGTATAATGCGGCAGTGGGCGGATAAAATACAATAAGTAATAATAATTAAGTAGAGGTATTTTATTTTCGGGAAGAACAAACTTGGGTGGGATGAAAACATAACATGTATGCAATAATTAGTGTCCTTGTAATTCTATTAACATGGCGTTTTCCAGATCATTGTCTAGACATAATTAATAATAAATTAGAACTATAATTATACACTGTGGTTACCGGCATAACATTTAAAAAAAATCTTTTAATGTATAATCTTAATTACATATAATGGGAACTTGAACCCGCTAAGTCTCTTCAAGTAGTTTTTCAGCAGGAGTTTAGTCATAATACAAAGTAGCGCATTATTAGAATAATATAGGTGCATGCATGTTGTGATCAATGTACACTAGTTGGAAAACATATATAAAACATATATGAAAACAACATAATAGTTTTATTATAGAGATACTAGAGTCAATTACACAATATAGGTGCATGCATGTTTTGATCAATGTACACTAGTTGGAAAACATATATAAAACATATATGAAAACAACATAATCGTTTTATTATAGAGATACTAGAGTCAATTACACAATATAGGTGCATGCATGTTTTGATCAATGTACACTAGTTGGAAAACATATATAAAACATATATGAAAACAACATAATAGTTTTATTATAGAGATACTAGAGTCAATTACACAATATAGGTGCATGCATATTTTGATCAATGTACACTAGTTGGAAAACATATATAAAACATATATGAAAACAACATAATAGTTTTATTATAGAGATACTAGAGTCAATTACACAATATAGGTGCATGCATGTTGTGATCAATGTACACTAGTTGGAAAACATATATAAAACGTATTGAAAACAGCATAATAGTTTTATTATAGAGATACTAGAGTCAGTACAATAAGGAACAATGCATGTTATGATCAATGTGCTAGTTGAGAAAGCTTAATAAAACAATATAATAGCTCTTATAATAGTTTAACATGAGGATGCTAGGTCAGTGCAATATGAACAATGTTATGATCAATGTACACTAGTTGGAAAACATATATAAAACATATATGAAAACAACATAATAGTTTTATTATAGAGATACTAGAGTCAATTACACAATATAGGTGCATGCATATTTTGATCAATGTACACTAGTTGGAAAACATATATAAAACATATATGAAAACAACATAATAGTTTTATTATAGAGATACTAGAGTCAATTACACAATATAGGTGCATGCATGTTTTGATCAATGTACACTAGTTGGAAAACATATATAAAACATATATGAAAACAACATAATCGTTTTATTATAGAGATACTAGAGTCAATTACACAATATAGGTGTACGGCTATTTTGATCAATGTACACTAGTTGGGAAAACATATAAAACATATATGAAAACAACATAATAGTTTTGCTATATCAGAGTCAATTACACAATATAGGTGCATGCATGTTTTGATCAATGTACACTGTTGGAAAACATATATAAAAACATATATGAAAACAACATAATAGTTTTATTATAGAGATATTGTGAGTCAATTACACAATATAGTGCATGGCTGTTTTGATCAATGTACAATTAGTTGGAAAACATATATAAAACATATATGAAAACAACATAATAGTTTTATTATAGAGTTTAATTATTACACTTTTGGGTGCTCTACCACTGACAGCACGAGCAATAATCATACAGGTATTTATATTATTATAAATAGGTATGTTAGTTGTAAGACGCTAGTTTTAAGCCATAGTTGTACGTCATTTTGCAGTATTGTATACACAATATGCACTTGGTCATAGATATGTATTAGTTTTAAATGGGTACTGGGTTTATATATGTGTTAGGTTTTTATTCTAGTTATGCCTACTTAAGTTTAAATTGTCACTAGCTATAACTTTTAGTTGGTGAGTGACTACCTATAAGCCGTAGATGTGAGTCACTAATTGTAGGTCTCAGTAGTTAGTCCCTAGCCATAAGTCTTACTTATATGCCATTAGTAATAAAGCTTAACTGTAAGGTATTGGTTGTATATGTTATTTTATTAATTGTAAAGCGCCCTTGAGGTGATTTTCTCACGAAAACGGCGCTATAGAAGTAATCCAATTATTATTATTATTATTATACTAGAGTCAATTACACAATATAGGTGCATGCATGTTGTGATCAATGTACACTAGTTGGAAAACATATATAAAACGTATTGAAAACAGCATAATAGTTTTATTATAGAGATACTAGAGTCAATTACACAATATCGATTAAAATAATTATATAAAAATATCAGTATTAAACAAATTGTGAAATTTAAAAAAAAAAACAGTAGAACGTGAAGTTATCACAGTGAGGATAGTCTTAAATTTAACTTTTTTGCGGATAGGCAGATTTCTCTGACGTTACAAGCCATAAACTATTTTCTTATCATTTGGAGAATACGAGTACATGTAAACCCATATTTTGTATGGTGATGCGTAAGACGTAATGGATTTTAATAACATTTCTGTGTGATACGACGAGTGACAACGCGCCCACGAATTGTTCGAGCTTCGCCCTATTACCCCACTGTTAACATATTTTATTGTTCCAAGGGTTACCTATCATCAAACATTTTTTTCCGAAGGTCTAGACTTTAGTTTTTAAATAATGTAAAAGTTTTAACGGCAGCTTCGGAAAGGCTCACAGAGAAAATAATACATGGTGATGCACGAACACGTAAGGGGAAAAAACCGAAATAAGAGGGGCCGCGGATGAGCTAGGCGTACCGCCAATTTACGTAAAACAGCAACTAAGTAAAAAGTTTTCGGCTTGTTTGCAAACACCCTGTATTTCGTTTCCTTTGTGTAAATGTTTTGTATTTTGCTTACCGAATTCAGCCAAACGTAGAGAGCAGTGAACTAAGCTGGTACCAAAATGGGTGTCGCGTGACCTTAATTATGCTAATTATATATTTAAATATAAAATACCAATATCGGTCCTCTGAACGGAGTAACTCCTGCAGCAACTCTGCACAGAGTTTTTTAACATATTCTTTCCATTCTCATAATTTTAATAAAACATCCAAAACGTGAAGCTTTAAAACAAATCCTTTAATTACGTTAGAACAAGATTATTTTTATAAGAATGATATTCTGAATATAAATTAGACCGAAGACCGAAGAACAAAGATTAATCGCAGTTTGAAAATGGTCTTGAACGCCGAAACAGCTGTCACAATAATAAAAACTGAAAATACTCACAGAACTTAATAATAACATCATTAAATTTGATTTACATAAAATTAAAAAATAATAATAATTAAATGGAATTCTACAAATTAAACACAAAAACAATTAATTAATTATTTACGTTGTTTCAGTACACATTTTTTTTTACACAAAACAAAATTTTTTTTTTAGTATTTCTTAAAATACAATTACCTCAAATGTATTTACATCCCACATAAACTTACAAACGCCATTCTTATTTTCCTAATTTACTTTAGTGAACAAGCAGTAGTTTGCTTACAGCGCAGCGGCTTTTTGAATTGTCATTGCTTACATAGCTTTGAACATTCACCTGCCAAGTTTGTATTTATCATAATATGACATAATATTGTTATGTCAACAGTCAATTAAAAGTGTGATATTTTTACTGCACGTGCGATATGATGACGCTTGAAAAGTAATTCATTGGCTTATTAGGAAACGATTGTGGTTTCATGGTAAACAGGAAGAGACACATTGCTCTCTGATGCTTTGGCGTCGTGGACTTTACTCCCATCTGCTAAATCGTCATAAGGAGAATGACATTTAAATTTAATCAATGAAAGTGCTGATAAGTTGCAGTTATTACATTATTAGTGTTTCTAATATGTTAAACAAATTATCGAGACATGGATTGCAGATTAACATGACGTCACGCTTACTTCGATGTAATTTTAATACCAAGGTCGACATTATCAATAAAATATCTCAAAAATTTTAATAATAATAATTTTAAAAAAAGTTATTCGCATGATGAAAAACAAGGTGATTGGAATTTAAACTCCGGGACCTTGTTTATCTTAATCCGGGTGACTGATCTACATCACTGAGATTCTCCAACTAATTGCAAAAGAAGATGATTTTCAAATGAAATCGCGGCAAGATTTCCTTTTTTTTACAATCAACACAGGAGGCTTAAAAAAAATTTTTCCAGAGACAGTTCTGGGAAGGAAAAGGGTATGAGGGGCGGATTGGAAACTGGGGGTCAGTGTGTCTAGGAGTGACGGACGTATTAATTTATTCCTCCCACTTGAAGAGAGTTCAGTAAAAGAGGTCAAGGGGTCTCACTCAATCGGTCTCTCCTGATTCGGCCCACCACGCAGCTACATATGGTGTTTTTTCCACGGCGATATATATTTGTAAAATTATTATTAAGTTCATTCATTAATCGAAGTTCATTAACAAACAAAAAATTACGATTAGTGACTTACTATTTACAAAATAATGCACCTACTAAAAGACGTAAAATTTCCTCGATTTGTTCACTTCTTTCATCTTTTTAAAGTAGAACCACATCCGCATCTCAGTTTCATAATCAGGTTTACCTTAAAAAAATATTTGGAACACATAACAAAGCAAAACAAGTATCAACTTAATTCCACCATTCACGTCTCATTAATAACAATTAGCATCGGTAACTCGTAGGTAACCATCTGTATTCAAATTATGACAGAACTTTCTCAAAATTACAAAACTTGCTTCATTGTCATAGCGCGTTCCCCGCGAGTAGTTACCAACATACGTAATTTGTCTCATTACCGAAGACAAAGGTAATTCGTCAAATTACAGAAAGAATACAAGAAAAGTAATTATTTTTGAAGCTCATAATACCTACGACGCAGATTATCAATGATGTCAGTGGCCATATAACTCACGAATGCATTATAATTTGAGTTGAGTGACACTTATTTGGTAGAATGTATTTATTATTAATAGTACTAATAGATATACTGGATAAACTGGCCGGTACTTTAACACTTGATTTAAAGAACGGATGAGATAGTTAAAAAATAAAAGAAAAATAAATGATAAAAAAATGCCAAAAATCATTCACTCAAAGATATTAATAATCCAGTTCCATTGTGCTTTAAATTTAAGGGCCATCGACTAAACATCCTAAAACAAATGGAAAATAATAAAAAATCTATTAATAAAAAAGCTAATTTAATAAAAGAATATAATTCGTCGGCCACTTCTAGACATATTAAAGCCGAGATCAATCTAGTGGAAAATAGAATGACTTTAAAAATGTATATTCATATAGATCAGCAAATGCCAATTCTGAATACATAACTTTTATTATATATACGTAGAATTTATAAATCGTAATTTAAAAGTGAATAAATAATCATCTCATCAAAACGCCTTGTTATATAGGTGCCGTCGTATTAGGAACATCTGACGTGACGAGTGTATTCTGTTTTGGGATTAGTATGGAGATTTTAATTTTTCGTTTCTGTTTTGTATTTTAAATACGTATTTTTTTAGCTTTGGTGAAATCTAAACTTAATTTGAGTGATTTTAATCTCCATAATTGTTGTACAATATAAAAATAAAAAAAGCAAATAATGTTATTAACAGAAATTAGAGTATTCATGACCAAAACAATTGACAATATGGATATTTTGATAATGTTAATTCGCAGTACTATTGTTATTCTCCGAGTTAAAGTTTCTAAAAAGGAACATCATGTTATTACTTATATTTAGTTATGGTTTTCTATGAATAGAACATAAAATTATATACGGTGAAGCTCAACCTTATGTTGACATTTGACATTCTAACCTCAAAACTGATCAATACCGACCGGCTATAGATTTGGAGCGTTTTGGCGGCGTTTGAAAAATTCAAACTCAATTTTATTATCAAAACTAACTTTAGAAAAAAAAAAAAATAACCAAAAATACTGGTATTTATATTTGAACGTTATTATTGACAAAAAATGGACTTATTATAGACAATAATACAAAGCAGTAACAATGCAGGGAAAAAAAGTGCTGCATTCAAAATTTATTTTGGAAAGGCCAATGAAAACCATCTCTATAATTTTTAGTCAAATTTTAGCAATATCACATTCTAACCCTTCAATAGGGAAACTTTACAATGTAATAAAACCCATTAAAATAGCCGTCAATTTACTTAGATATTAATAAGAGCATCGGTAATAAAAACGAAAACACTTACTGATATTCATTATAAGTACCTATTTGGAAACAATATAAACAGATTGTCTGTAAGTGGTTTTACCACAGTTTGATAATGCCTTCCGAAGGCGAAACAACTGTAATGTGTAATAAAAATTACTTAGCAGAACTGTTTTTATGAATAAGTTCTACTTGAACACACCAAAAAAAGTTTTGAATATTACCTGAATATTATTAGTAAAAATTTTCTTTGAATAACTTTTATATTTTTATTTCTCGTTTCCAAATTAGAATCGAACTCGAATCCCTCTATCTTCAACCTCGGTCGCTGGACCCCCAGCACTGACTGCCTTCGTCTCCGCCCAAATTTCATCTTATACCCTCCATTACCTTAGTGAGCGGCCTTAAATATAAGATTGTTATCAGCAAGTGTCGCTAGCACATAAAACACCGCTTACAATACTTTGAAATAAAGATAAATAAAATCTCTACAGTAGCAATAGGCAGCTCGCACTCTGGGGAGAGAAGATTATCTCCACATTTATGCACCTCTAACCACAGTCGACACTGGAAGAGGGAGAAATGTTCCCTGGCACTGTACACAAAAAAAATACAATATGATATATACGTATTTCTCGTGCATTACTAAAATAAGGCTCGTCCTTTTCCAAAGTTTTGTTTGAATACGCAATAAGAATACGTTAAAAAGACTAGTGATTGAAACACCAATTATTTCATAACGACTTGTTTAATTTTACTCATTAAGTTATCACAAGAGTTATGTCCGAGAAAAAAATATTGTATGTGTGTAAAAGCAACGGTTGATTAGCCGAAACGTGTAATTATCTGTTTCTGTATACTATTAATTTTTGCTTAATGTTTTTCGATAAATTATGGAAATTATTCTTAAACGAGAAATTGTATGAAATAATCAATTATTTAAAAAAAAAAAGCATTTAAGCGTCAAACATAATTCACAACATTCTAGATTTTTGCAATGTCCGTTATAAATCAAGGCGTCCTGATATCAACTAGGAACTTATTTTATTTAAACATGTTTATTATGTTGTTGTTTTTTTTATAGAAAACAAGCGATTATTATGCATTATTTTACAGCTGAATGCTGTGCTCCAGTATGACCTAAAAGCGCTCACATCCATGGAGGTTTCGACTTTCAGCTAAATGCGACAATGCGGAACATCAACGGGACTCCAATAATCCAGTCCTCTCCCCTGGCTTCCCGTACTTGCACATAATAACCCTCCCAAATATCAATCGAGTGATTTCAATACTGAGGGAATACAAGAAGGCGCTGCAAAGTAACTCAATACTCTGCACGGTGATGTTGTCTCTCAACCTGAAAGCTGCCCGAAGTCCCGAAAACCGTTCTGGATAGAAGGAGAGAGTCTCCCTCGGCTAACTCTCTCTCCAGAAGATAGATGGAAACTTGAGTGGTAATCGGCGCAATTATAAAATGTTCATCTCATTAATGACCCCACTGAGAGACAGCCTGGATTCTCGCTGCCTCGTAAACTGTGTTCTTCCATTAATAGGATAAGATGCTCCCTCAGCCGTTGTGCCCACACGATTACATAGGTGGGGTCTTAAAGAGTCTGCGGTGTGTGAATGCGATGTGCTGCAGACCACTGAATGAATACCCCCTCCACTGATGTGGTCTACAGGGCGACTCCCGAGGCCCTATACTAGCTTGCAAACCTAGATGCCCCCTCTGACCCCCCACCATATCAAATAAGAAGAATTGCTAAACTATTTGTTCGTGAGACTGGTGAAAAACTTACAAATAAAGCAATTATACAGGCAAAGCCGATAAGGTAGGGACCTAATTTTTTGTTTAATCTGAATATAAATGGGTTTCAAATTTATGCATTACAATAATTCACATAAAGATTAATCGCACGCAATATTGTATTGCTCAAAGCAATAGTATGGTACCCAAATTAGGTACAGGCTCCCACAAGTAAAACCGATGCCTTTGGAAGCATACAATTTTGATATACATGTAATTTAAGCCTTTGATTTTTTTTTAAATAATCTATGTATATATATATAAATTAATGTTTGTCTGTCTGTCTATCCTAGATTTTCTCAAAAATTACTTGACCGGTTTCTCTGAAAATAGTTCAGTTTGTTCTTATTAGCGCCAGTGGTTCGGATAGTATATTGAATGAAATCCAATATGTAAAACTGATGCTATAACGTTTTAAAATTAGTATGAAATTAGGTTAGATCATAGATATACAATTCTGCTTAGCCACAGATTAAATATTCAAAAGAAAAATGTTTGTTTGGGTAGAATATTTTTAAAATGGAAAACACAAGTAGGCACCTACTTAAGAACTTTATTATTTAGATATATTTTGAAAAATAAATGTTTGGAATAAAATAAAATTTATGAATAATAATAGTCGTCACAAGGCGTTATTTTCGCTGTCAAATCAATTATGGCACAAAAAAGACAAGCAAGAATTCACGACTTCATAACCTTATTAAAAAAAAAATAATCCTGACCAAGGCCGGGTACTAGGTTAGTATTTAATATTTTGATAGAAAGCAGTCACTTTGTGGTTAGACATATTTAATGAAAATAAAACAATAACTTTGTTTATAACCACGAGAATTTTATTTAATTTTATTACGACCGACCGGTTTCGCTTAACATAAGCATCTTCAGGGTACAAAAATTAAACTGATCAAAAATACATAGTGTGTGTTTATATATAAAAAATAGAATATGACAGAATATAACATAGAACAAAGATAAAATGAGATAGCATGAAATAGAAATCTGACATAATAACCGAGCGAAAGAGACAGAAGTGTACATAATGGAATACCAAGGAATACCTGAACAGGTGATTATGGGATGGGAAATTTTACGAGATTATAGGGAATATACCTAATATTGGGCTATTGGACACATTTAGTTGATTATTAAGAATTTTATTTTTGGTTTTAACAGCTTTCTTTATTTCTAGTGATTCTAAATTATTTAATCTGTTTCCATGACCATATTTATAAAGAATATTAGCACCGGTGCTTTGAATGAAGGTGTGATCTTTATCAATAAGGTGATTGGCGAATTCTTATTTATTATTATTTGGACATCTAGATGTTCTTTAATTCTAATATTGACATTGTGTGTTGTTTTGCCAATATAGAATGCTGAAGTCTTTAATATTTTAAAATGTTTCTGTGAAGATTGGAAGGACGGCGACCAGAAATGAACGATCTTAGCAGTCAGATGTGAGTTGAATTGTATCTTGAATTTATTTTCATATTAATATTAATAATAAAAATAATATGTTATTCAACGTTTTATAATAATTTTTTTATGAACAATTTTGTTTGATTACTTACCCACTTTAATACATTTTTGTTTATGTTTATAATTTATCAATTCTTACATTATTGTGTTCTATGTTTATCATTTGTCTATACTTGATATTATTATTTTTTAGTATTGAATATTGCTGATGAGGAAAGCATCGAAACGTGTTGATTTGTATGTATAATTAAGTGGTGATTACAAATTCATTTTTAATTCACGTATAGATAAATAAAATAAAAAAAATATTTAAAAAAACTATAAAATCATGTACAGACTTCTACGTGGGTACAAATTAGTTGTTCCTCGTCAGATAACAAAATAATTCATTTGTAATTGGTTTTCATGAAGCCACAGGGACCGCTAAAGCAATAAAGGATAGGGGTGCTTGGTGACGAATTGTCAAAGCAATGGTTTCCTGACCAGACTAGGAAAGGCCGTAGAAGTAAGTACATTTTGACACTCTGAAGTTACAAATTAAAGCTGTGCACTAGAGACCAAATCTTATCTAAAATAATTATTTATTTAAATATAATTTCTTCAAAAGAAATGAATTAAAAATTATGCTTCATAGCGATGCTTTCCTCATCAGGAATATACAGAATACTAATGATAATGTATTCTGTATATTCCTGATGAGAAAAACATCGCTTTCGAAACATGTCGATATGTATAAATTACTAATTATTTGACGGCCTCCATGGTCGAGCGGTAAGGCTCTCGACTACGAATCCGAAGGTCGCGGGTTCAAATCCCGGCCTGAGCAAGTAAATTTTATTTAATTAATTTGTGCTATTTCACAATTAATTAATTTAAAAATAATATATAGTATATTCCGGAGTGGAAGGTACTCTCAGTATCGCCCTAGTGAAAGACCACCATTCAGAATCGAAACGTTGCTTGAAATGGCTTTTAACCGTGTTTGGTGACCAGATCTGAATAGCCAGGTATTTCCCCACCTTCCTCTTCCCCTTCTCCTTCCCCTTCCCAATACCTTCAGCCTCATAAAATTCCCCAATGTGTGAGGCTGAAGGTATTGTGCGGTATTCATGTAAAAAAAAAAAAAGTGGTGATTATAATGTAATTTTTAATTTACTTATTTATTTAAATTATAAATGTACCTGGGCTTTATGATCGCCATCCTATACTGAATAGTAATTGAATTGGTTCTGCGATTATGCCTTACGTTAATATACTGTGTGATGCAGGAATGTTCACACCTTACCAAATATTATTATTGTTTGTTCTATAAAGTGGGACTTTCTGGGTGAGCCCATTGCACTGTCATGGATGCTAATCTGTGTGTAATTAAATTAGCTTTGCAACATGCTCCAAAAACGTCTGAGTTAGACAAATGATGGAATTAATCTTGATTGTGCTAACATGATCTATTTGGCATACACACGAAGGTAGCGTTCTTAATTGCGACTGTTGAAATCACCGAAGCGACGGACATCGGACTTTTTGGATTTTGTTATTGAAATTTGAGAAATGGGGCACAACTGAAGAAAAAAATCATTTTCCTCGGAGCCTCCTGTGTGGAGTTAGTGTAAAAAAAATAAAGCAAAAAAATTTTCATTTCGAAGATGATAACAATCTTTTGAAAAAAGCTGGAAGTACAAAAAATGAGCTCATATAAATAGTCGTAAAAAAGTAGAATCGTTACTCTTGTTCAATTTATGCAGTTGCACACAAAGCAAGAATAACATAAATTAGTACTTAATCATTTTTTCTTTTTATTTTTTTTTTAAGAAAGACGTAATAGGAATAACCCTAAAATATTTTCAATTTTTCCATTACCATCATTATAAGAGGAAGATATTGCTTCTGCAATTATGAAGGATTTAGTCAGCCGGGGAATTAACGCTTGTATGGGAACCCGACGCATTTTCCAACTCAGCCACTGATCGGTGGCTTTATTCATTCATTCCTCCAAATGGATAAAACATGGCATTGGATCATCATCATCATAAATCACAATCTTTCACACTTTAAATGAGTTTTCGATAGATCTTTCAAAGATTGTATTTCAGATTTAATCCTTGCTTACCTATTATTACCCATCAGACTATAATTAATATTCGATACTTTGTAGATTTGAAACGTTACCGTCGTCCATATCTAAAACTATTACAAGATCATTGTGCATTTTGCAACTAGCTATGAGAACGTTGTAATTATTGATCATTCAGGACCTGGAAACACTGTATGCGATCTGAAAATAAATTAAGCAACGACGAATGGCAGGTAAACAAGTTTTTCAACCGCTTATGAACATTTTCGTAATATTCAAAGGATATGCCTTCTTTTTCAGTAGGAATCTACCTATTTATTTCCTCTAGATTATTCTATTTTCGTATTTCTTATAGCTACTCGATATATCGGAAAGTTTCTGTCACGAAAATTAATGACTTATAATGGGTATATGGTTTGATAAGAAACTCAATTTTATTTGGCATATAGAAACCACATCCAATAAAGCTTCGAAAATGTTGGGTAAATGTTTTTTGCAAAATTATGTTTTTGGAAATTATACCGTTTTACCAGAAAATGTTTTTGTTATTTGTTAATGATGTGCTATATATTTTCAATGATTTTCAAGTCCTAATGTTCGCAAACGATCTGAAATTATTCAAGGTAATAAGAAATGTTATTGATTGGCATACGCTGTCAGATAACGTGTCCAGACCTTTTATATGGTGTCAATATAATAAGTTACAAATAAACATAGGCAAATGTTAAATTATGAGGTTTCACCGAATAATGAATCCAATAATTTTTGATTATTCCTTTAGCAATGTTTCATTAGTTTCCGTCTCGGAAATTAATGACTTGGGTACATGGTTTGAAAAGAAACTCAATTTTATCAAGCGTATAGTAACCATATCCAATAATGTTTTGTAAATGTTGCAATATTATTCCTCTATGCGACGGATTAAACATACGGGGAACAAATACTTCGATGTTGATGACATATTTGGCACAGCAATGTTACAGTAAAAGTATGCATTAGTACAGTTTATTTCATCGAGGAAAGTTAAGTTATTTGAAACTATTTGACTCTGAATAAAAGCGTAAAATTATGTTTTTTCGTTTATGTTATCTCTTATAATACATATCTACCTTTTCAAAATTATTTGTAAATGTCCATGTGAAAGCCTGTTATGGGAGTAAAATAAATAAATAACAATAAAAAAAATGTTTTAACAGGGGGACTAGCATTCAACACCATGTAATAATATTCATTATGTTAAAATTAAACCGGCAAGATTTCCAGAAGAATGCATAGCAATTACAATGATTATGGATTATGCCATCGGCCAACGACCATCGGCATCAACCTTCTGTAATCACAATGGAAAACCAATAATAGACTGCTGAGTGCGGCGACGGCGTATCAAGCAACTAAGGCTGAACACCTAACTGCGCGTAGCTATAATAAGGACGAATTATTCATTCGAGGATATTAATTATTGTGTGTTTATCTTCTTATCCAACAGGTTGGATCAGTTAATGTTTAGACACACAGCGAGGAGCCTGATTCAGGTTCTTTTTAAGTATAAGGCATTGTCCTTATCTTTGGGGTTAAAGACATTTTGCTTAATTTCGATTCAGATTATACATGTCAATGACAATTTTTATTAAAAAAACATTTGTAACTATCTTTCACGTGTTTATTTCAAACCGGACCGGTTTCATCCTGTCACGGAATCTGCAGACTGGTACAATTATAACTAAATCTATGGTATATCATAGCATCTGTCAGGCGTAAGTTCCATTGCTCTTTCTAATATTGTGCATTCATGACTGAGAATTTTGTTTTATTGCTGACGGAATGATTTTACAATAATATTTAAAACTGCTTTCGGGTTATTTTCTTATCTGCTGGAAGACGGATTATATTGTGTCTGTTTACTAAACCTATGCATTTTTATATATTGTCCATTGTATCAGCTTTCTTTTAAACAGATTGTAATTTCTGGTTAGGTTTTTCTCGTGATTTCTGTTGTATTGGATAAAATGAGTTTTTATAGCAGATTTTGTCCTGTTACATGAACTATGGGTAACCAGGTACATTTTAATTAGCCGATTTGTATTGCCCTTTTGTTTTTGTTTTTATCTTAATAAGTACACATCAGGGTAATATCCTTCTTAGCGTTTGGCTTATCTGTCTCCGGAAATCATTGGTTTAAGTATCACAGTATTATTATAAATTGTAGGTGCATATTTAATACGTGTAGTCGATACTTATGATAATATTAAGTTTTTATTTTGTTAAAACTACGCAAATATCGAAAATTTTAAAGAATGTCATTCGCTAAATGACAGCTGTCATGCATTTGGTCATACATATGTATCAGTTTTATATATGTGTTAGGTTTATATTCTAGTTATACACATTTAAGTCTAAATTGTAAGTCACTAGCTATAACTTTTAGTTGCGAGTCATTAGCTATAAGACATAGATGTAAGTCACTAATTATAAGACATAGATGAAAGTCACTAATTATAAGACATAGATGTAAGTCACTAATTATAAGACATAGATGTAAGTCACTAATTATAAGACATAGATGTAAGTCACTAATTATAAGACATAGATGTAAGTCACTAATTATAAGACATAGATGTAAGTCACTAATTATAAGACATAGATGTAAGTCACTAATTATAAGTCTCAGTAGTTAAGAGGAACGGCTACTCTGCCTGTTTCATACATAACTTAATTTTTGGATTTGATACCAAAATACCCAAACGAACTGAATGATATATTATATAATTGAAAATACACTTTGTATATACCACTTTACTTAAAATATATAAATATTTCTACATGTTTCGATAGCAATGCTATCATCTTCAGGAATAAATGAATACATAAATAGCATTGCTATCGAAACATGTAGAAATATTTATATATTTTAAGTAAAATGGTATATACAAAGTCTATTTTCAATTATATAATTAATAATGATGCCACAAAGTTATCAATCATTTGAAGAAATTATGAATGATACATATTTTTTTTAATTAAAGGTTTAGTAAATATCTAATACTGATGAGAAGTATTTTATTTATTTTTGTTTTAAATTATGAAGTATAGGCCATGAAAAAAATGTCATAATTTTAGATGCAACTTAGAAAATTGTTTGCGGGTTTATCGTATTTTTTTAGTCTTCTCGAATTCAATACTTTTCTTCAAAACTTAGAACCGAACTCGAATTCCCCCATATCTAACCTCGGGCGCTGGACCCCCAGCACCGACCCCCTCCGTCTCAGTCCAAATTCCATCTTATACCCTCCATTACCTTAGTGAGCGAGCTTAAATATAAGATTTCCATCAGCTAGGGCCGCTAGCACAGCTTACAATACTTTGAAATAAATTTAAATAAAAGCCCTACAGTAGCAATAGGCAACCCGATCACTGCCTAGAGAAGATTATCTTCACATTTATGCACCTCTAACCACAGTTGATCCAGGAAGAGGGAGAAATGTTCCCTGGCACTGTACACAAACATTTTACAATACGATATAATACTTATCTTCAAAGAGTTTTTTTTTAATTAGTCTTATTATATCAATATGGTTACTACCTACATGATTTCCGGTAACTCGTGGTACAAGCGGTAAGCTGGTGAAACTATAAAAAAAAAAAAAAAATTTTTTTTCAGAAAATTTAGGGATAAAAAAATTGTAGCTCATCTAGGCTTCAGTGCAGCCCATAGTGACCTTAACTTCAAACTTCGGACACGATTTATTCGAAAACGTAACCTCAAACCCAAAAAGATATGCCACAAAATTGGAAATATTGCTCTTTAGATTAGATGAACCTTACAAAAATACCTTCGCAGCTGTTGTAATGAATACATAAGAAATAACTCGAGACAATGTTCCTATTGTCATCCATAACCGTGTCAATTGGCTCAAAACATGTCAACTATTAACACACGGTTAGGCTAAAGTACAGAGTACGACGGGAAGTAGGCACTGTGTAAAAATGATTCATTGTACGAGTATAATATGATGGCATATCTGCGCGTGAGTAAGTGTGCCATTTTAAGGATTCCAGTGTTGTATTGCAAGCTTTGAACCGTAACATAATAATGAAGGATTGATGTTAAAATGTCTGCAGTGGTTATTATTTATTAACAGTTACACTTACAATATAATCTAGGGACATTCATATTGATTATTAAAATTAATTGTAAAACTGATAAACATGATTCATGAAAGTCCTTTTTTTGTATCTGAAAGAAATATAAAAATAAAAAAATTATACACATTATCAAGGGGTGATGTCTCTCACGGAGTTCGGAGAAATGCTTTTTTTTTTGCTTCAATGGTGCCTTCGAATCTAAAAAAATAAGGTACAAAAAGTTTAACGAAGGGGGAAAGGTTTTTAGTACCTATTTTGTGAACGGTTATCCGAAGGCTGAAGGAACCAAAGCGCACACCAGATACTAAGTTTGGTGACACTAGCAATTTATCTCATCACTGACTGTACTAATTGCACATTGCATTGCACATTCATAGGTACAACGCAATACATTTAATAAAGTCATACGAATTTTTTAAAATAGTTCGTAATTCGTAATTTTAATCCACTTTTTTTATTTTCGATCGGGCCGGTTTTACCCCACCACGGGCATCTTCAGGCTGTTGCTATAATTAAATCTAAATCTATGGTATTTATAGCATCTATATCAGGAGTGAGTCCCATTGCTTTCTAATATTGTGCATTTATGATTGAGAAATTTGTTTTATTGCTGACGGAAAGATTTTACAATTCGGGTTGGTTTATTACCTTCTAGAAGACGGATTATATTGCATTTGTTTAATGAATACATGGATTTAAAAAAAAATTATATAATTTCTGTTTTGTCAGCTTTAATTTAAACAGATCATTGTTTATGGTTTTGTTTTTTCCTTGTGATTTACGTCATGTTTGCTAAAATGAGATTTAGACCAGTTTTTTGTCCAGTAGTTACATAAGTACAGGTAATGGGGTACATTTTATTGTGTTAATTTGTAAAATATATAATTATATGCTATAATTGATACTCATTAGGGTAATATCCTTCTTATAGTTAGCCTCAGATGTCTTCGATGTTTAATCATCTATTTAAATAAATGTTTTAATTGTACCAATCTGAAGATACTCGAGATAGGGTGAAACCGATATGGTCGAAAATAAATAACTGGAATAAAGTTACAAAGGTTTTTTTTTTTAATAAAAAAATCAAATTAAAATGGAATTCCATCATGAATAGACAGTTTCTAAATTAGAAATAATTTTATAGAGTCTATAATTATTAGTATGAAAACGATTATGATTATTTTTCTGAATAACTCTAGTACGCCCAATACTAATTTAATTAATCTTGACAGGCACAAAATCTTGAATACCTACCTTTTAAATCTTTATAAAAAAATGTTACATTAATCTTAATTTTATAGTAATAAAAAACAATTCGCACAAATCGTGAAAGGTAATATTCTATGAATTAGGCACCTATGACAGAGGCGAGAAAAACGAATTAACGTTGCATCAGAGTCACAAATTACACATTGGAAAACAGAGAATGGAAAAAAAGCAGAACACACCACACTGTTCTTTTTTACAATTTTCATTATCACGCAAACAATCCTGTCCCCTACTCTACGAAACTTCCATTCACATAATTCGAATACAATTCCAGTAAAAGTGCACACCATCAAAAATAAATGCATTACTATTGAAAATAAAAAAAAATTCTGTGCAAAAGATTTTGCCTCTTTTATGCGGGGTCCATTGTATCCATCTTCATTGTCTCCCCCCTTGTTTCCAGCGGTCGCTCGGCGAGATGTCTTGGGATTCTCTATACCCCATCAGTCCGCGTTTGACGGCGGCAAAAGAGCTACGCGCGCGCACGGAACGATAGTTTTCGCGGTAAAAACCATTTTCTTCATAACATTCTGTTCCACATATCATTTATTCCGTAAGAGGTTTTGAGGTTAGTTTGTTATCGCGACATGATATAACATTTTTAACGACTCGCGCCGGAAATTATGAAAAATAAACAATAAACACACTCACGCCTTCATGTGATAGTGATACTTATTTAATTATTTAAATATACATTGTGCTTTTGGATTTTTTTCATTTCACAACGACTATTTTTATGTTGCTTTTCGAGTGAATGTAATGTTAGGTTTTCTTATATAATTGTACCTATTCTATGAGGGTGCTGGATTTATAAATCAGGTAAGATACCTTGTCGTGGGAATGTCGTATTGTTTTGAAAGACAAATATTAATTTTTTTTGTAAGTAATTTTTGTCTTAGGTTGTGATGCTTTTCTAAGGATGTGCAAGAGCCAAATAAAAAATATAAAAAAATTTGCACTGTTATTTCATGCCATAGTGATGCCACTAAAGAAAAATATTTAAAAAAAATTGTGATTAAATACTTGTTACAAGTGCATCCACAATAAGTTTGTGTTCTAGTATTATCGAGTACCTGAGTATATGTATTTTTTGTTTAATTGAAACGAGTACATTTTTAAAGGGTTAATATTATAAAAACCAAATGAAATGCATTAAAATACTATACATGAGCTGATGAAAATAATTTCTTTATCAAGGAGAGATCCCCATAATCTAAAAACTCCTAGAAATGGATAATAGTTTTTGTTAATTTAGTTATTTAATTCAGATTTAAAGTAAGCAGTTAAACTGATGCTTTTGAACCTTTTTTCGACTGTTTTGCTTCGTCTTTCCTTCCCAAGGCTAGTAGAATTCCTGAATTAGGGTGGCAACCTCCCCTGACTTCGCACATAGAAACCCCTATGCGTTGCCATTCACGTCGTTAGTCGTTATAAGCATTAAGAAGATTATTCAACGACATAAATAACTCAGTTGATTTATGTGGAATTCCTGCTCCGAGGTTTGTTAGATAAAATAATTGATCGATTGATTCTATGTTATTAAAAACAAGACACTGTGTTATCTCGGTGCTTGCACTGATTTCTGATTATGCGTCGACACTCGCAGAAATGTTAATTTGTGTTATTAGAAATGTAGTAACAATACTGATTGACCTTTCAGGAATTGATTCAATCATTACAGGGCGGCCTTGAAAAGGCGTGTTACTCAAAACAGTAACAATAACTCGCCCATCAATAACAGTAATTAGCGCTATTATGTATTTATCAACCGTCATCAATTGGCTGTATCTTGTGTCCGAAGGGGAACGTGTCAAATGCTTACGAGGCATTGGGTTCCTGCAAAGCCCATTTCTAACGATATGCAAATTGTGGAATATTTTGGGCATTTTAAGACAACAATTCTTGAAGGGTATAAGAGGCTCTTTGGTGCCTCTTGTTTGTGCCTTTCTTCATTTTCTCATGTCTGTAGCATAGTTATAAGTGACGCGATACACCTCCCTTCTTCTTTTGGTGTCCTCTTCAATCACCATGGCAATCTTCACAACTCAGGCAGCCTTCAACAATTCTTAGCATCCCTGCGTGCATCTGTTAGTTTGGAGTACAATATTTGTTCATAAATACACAATCTTTCTTCAAAAGATGTAAAATTACTTTGTGGAATCATATTCATTAATAAATTAGTAAAAATACTTTGTAAACACCACTTTTTTAATATATAAATATCAACATGTTTCGAAGGCAAAGAATACAGTATTCTTACGTCCTGATGAGGACATGTTGATATTTATGTATTAAAAAAAATGGTGTTTGTATAGCGTTTTTATTGATTTATTAATAATGACGCCACAACGTGAACCCCAATCTTTTGAAGAAATCATACATACTAAATTAATAACAATTAGTTTTGTTTAAAAGCACTGTATTTAATATGTAGACTACATATTAAATAAATTTATATTGAGAACACATATTAAATACCGTGGTTTTAAATAAAGTAATAGTTATTATTAATTGATAAACTAAAGTTCTTAAAAACTTAAGACAAGATTTTTGTGCATAGCGCAAAGGGTAACAATTATTATTTTTATAAACAATAATTATTAATCTAAAACACTCATCCAAATTGAAAAAACCTTCCGAGCAAAGATAAATGTCGCCGGCAGGACTCGAACCCGCACCCTTCTAATGTCCGGTTAGATGCTCTACCGTTGAGCTACGTCGGCTTATCGATAATAGTTATTAATTTACATAATCTCTCGTTGTTCTTTTACATCTTCTAGAAAAAAGGTTTGCTTTTTGTACCTTATTAACATTGTGGATTTTTATTTTTATAGATTCCATATTTTTTCCTCACCGTTTTTTCCCCTTTGTATATCGTTATTGGTTGTATCGTTAATAATTCGATAATTATTTTTATAAACAATAATTATTAGCCTGAAACACTCATCCAAATTGAAAAAACCTTCCGAGAAAAGATAAATGTCGCCGACAGGACTCGAACCTGCACCCTTCTGATTGCCGGTCAGATGCTCTACCGTTGAGCTACGTCGGCTTATCGCAAATATTATATTAATATCGCTAATAATTATTGTTTATAAAAATAATTGTTACCCTTTGCGCTATACACAAAAATCTTGTCTTAAAAACTTTAGTTTATCAATTAATAAAAAAAAATCGATAATTGTTCGTTTCATGTTTGTCGATTTTATCATAATTATTTATTTTTATAATCTTATCTCCGTCGAATCATGGGTGTTTCTAAGTCGATTTTTATCAGTGTCGAATTTATCTTTATTGATATTATTAATCACTCCGGTGCTGTCCCTCCAGGCCAGATGGATCATTACATAAACTCCCGATCAGATTCTCTTTCGGCCAATCGTTTACAGAAAAAAAGTCGACGCAATGGATATTGAAATCGCAACCTTCGGACTTATAACGCTCCGCATAGAGCAATACGACACATGTTCGTCGCGGAACCATTTCTATAAATCTCCATAGGTGCAGAGGATTGATAAAATCACTACAATTTTGAAATACTTACTAAAGGATGATGTTCACGAGTTGTATATTCCATACATAAAACTGCATAAAAGTAAATGCTCTAGTGTCGAGTGTATTGCCTTACTCCTGGTAAAAGACGTTGATAATTTAATTACCGATGATACATTATTATGATTAAGGTATCTATAATTTAAACAATATCTTTGTTTTACATTGTTGATATTAAATAGCATGTACGAGTAATATGTAGACAATACTTAAATTACGAGTACACACATTTAAACCTATTCTCCGTAACGAGAAGGAATCGTTTTCCAAAGACACCAGTTTTCTTTTGTGTATCCATTGTACTAGTTTCATTAATGTCATTGTTGTTCCCAGACCAAAATGTCACATTTTATTGCATTTTGCATGAACAAGGTTCACTTAATATCGTATCAAATTTATTAATTTGTTTTTTGAGTGATTTATTCTCAGTGAAAAGAGTTTAGATATAAATCTTGCATATAATATAAATAATTCGTTTTTACACAGAATGGTTTTTATCGAGTTTCTTTATTTCTGGTAAATTATTGAACAATTTAATGGCCATTATATTATTGGGTACTTTTTGATTTTTAGTTTAGTCAGCTTTTTCTGTTAGGAGTTTTTCTGTCAATCTAGTTACATGTTTGTATGCATGTTCTAGTCACTAGAATATGGTGCAATTTTTTCTAGAAACGATCGTATTATAATATTAATTAATTGAGTTTCATAATTTCTTCAAAAGATTGGTAATCACTTTGCGGCGTCATTATTAATAAATGAATTAAAAATTACTTTGTAAACACCACTTTTTTAATACACATATATCTGACGGCCTCCATGGTCGAGGGATAAGGCTATCGACTACGAATCCGAAGGTCGCGGGTTCAAATCCCGGCGTGCGCAAGTAAATTTTATTTAATTAATTTGTGCTGTTTCACAATTAATTCATTTAAAATAATAGTGTATTTGCGCACGTTCCAGAGTGGAAGATACTCTCAGTATCGCCCTGGTGAAAGACCACCATTCAGAATTGAAACGTTGCTTGAAATGGCTTTTAGCCGTGTTTGGTAACCAGATCTGAATAGCCAGGTATTTCCCTATTTCACTACCTTCCTCTCCCCCTTCTCCTTCCCCTCCCCAATACCTTCTACCTCACAACATTCCCCAATTGGGAATTCAATAGTCTCACTGGCTCCAGGCAGTTGGGAGCAGTTGAGATTCGAGAGTTGAGAGAGAGTATTAAAATATATATATATATCAACATGTTTTGAAAGCGAAGCTTTCCTTATCAGGGCATACAGAATACTAAAAACAATAGTGTCAAGTATGGACAAATGACAAATTGTGTTCTGTGTTTAACATTTGTCTATACTTGACATTATTATTTTTAGTGTTCTGTGTGTCCTGATGAGGAAAGCTTCGCTTTCAAAACATGTTGATTTGTATATATTAAAAAAAAGTGGTATTTAAAAAGTAATCTAAATTTTGTTTTTAATTGAGTTTCTTTTATCATTGTCATCTTGTCATGTTTATTAATACGGTAACGATATTCTTCTATATCAACAGGGTAGGTTTGAATGACCTTAATATTTGGTAGAATATTGATCCCGTAAAGTTTAAGGTCTTTGAATTACCTGTGAAGGTCCCTGTCCGAGTCAACCTCATTCATAAGACTGGCTATAGGTACCTTAAGATGTACATCATGATTTAATAGTTGTTATAAGCATTTGTATTCAATGATTTTTACAAAGAAAGCGTAGTTAATAAATGGTATAATTTTATATAATAAAATGACATCGGCGTCATCATCGTCGATTTTTTTTTGTATGCGAATATCGCACAAGAGTCCCAACTGGTCCCTGCTAATCGGAGCCAGTGAGATTATGGCATCTTCACTTGGGGTATCTTGTGAAGGTAAAGGGTACGGAGAGGGGAAGGAGATGGGTAAGAGGAAGGTGGGGACGTACCTGGTTATTCAGATTTGTTCACCAAACACTGCTGAAGCCAATTTAAAGCAATTAAAAAATATTCTAATTGTGGTCTTTCACCAGGGTGATACTGAAAGTATCTATCATGAACATGCCGCTAGTTTATTACATATTATGTTATCTGAATTAAATGTGATGTAAAACAATTTTATTGATAAATCTTCTTGAGCACGCCAGGATTCGAACCCGTGACCTCCGGATTCCTAGTCGAAGACCTTACGCCTCAAGCACAGAGGCCGTCCAAAAACGTAATCATTTAAGATATTATGTGCTTATTGGAATTGAAAAACATGTTTACGTGCAAAAAATAAAATAACTTAAACTAACAAAGTTCTTTAAATAACGTAACCAATGATAGAGTTAGTTCATGATATATACGAGTATAGAAGAACCAAAAAAAATATTTGGTAAAATTTGTATCAGTCGGGCACAAACAAATCATTTGGCAATGGGATTTTTTCAGTTTTATTACAACACGCGTAGTTTTCTTCTGGAATTTTTATTTATCATGTATTGTCTTTGAGATATTAATTGATGAATGATTTAAAAAAAAAACGATATGTCTTTTCAACGATGAATTACAGTTTTTTCGATAACGTGTGCTTTATGTGCTTTTTGCTCGTCGACGTCTACTAACGCGCGGTATTACCAAAATGAAATAAAAAAAACAATGTTATCTAGGAAGCCTATAGAGCATTTGCAAAGAGTCACAACAGAAATAATACAGCGAGTTTGACGTTTGAAAATACTTCTTTTGAACAAGTGCTTAGAATCAACATTATACATGGCACAAAAGATTTTTCTTCTTCTGTTGTTTTATTCCATCAAGGTTGCCTATAAGTTATTAAGGATCATACATACTACATAACTTTCTTATTATTATTCATCTCGGAGTATTGCGTGAAATATAAGAAAATTCGCACAAAAAAAGACGAATTTCGTATAAAAATTCGCGTTATCGCAAACGTGAAATTTTTAGTTATCTAGTCATTAACTATAGTTCAAAATAACGCTGCTGAATCTAACTCGTATCGGTCTCACATTTTCAAAATCACGAGGTACGATGTCCTTCTCCTCGTGTTTTATCAATATTTCCTGGGTGGCCGTTGGTAATCAGTTTTGAAGAATTTTGCAATCTTTCCATTTTAGTGATATTCGAGTTTCCATTTCAATTTCTTTTTTTTTACAGTTATCCCTCAAAGGAGGCCCTGAGGGAAATAATTTCCCTAAAGGCCTATGTTGTCTTTGGGGAGTTTTTCTATTTTCCAAATAACCTCGTTATTAATATTTAAATAAGCTGGCTCTGTCCTTCTAAATTATCTATTATCTTCTTTGATGTTTATTTTCTTCGAGCCGGCAATTTCCCACGATAAAGCCTCCGTAGTCAAGGGGTAAGGCTCTCCACTACAAATCCAAAGATCGCGGGTGTAAAAACCGGCGTGCGCAAGTAAATTTTATTTAATATATTTGTGTTGTTTCACAATTAATTAATTAAAAATAGCGTGTTCCAGAGTGGAAGATATTTTCAGTATCACCCTGGTCAAAGACCACCATTCAGAAATGAAAGATTGCTTGAAATGGCTTTTACACATATTTGTTGACTATCTGAATAGCCAGGTATTTTCCGACCTTCTACCTACTCTCTCCTTGCCCTCCCTATTACCTACAGCCTCCCTGGCTCCAGATGATTGGGAGCAGTTGAGACGCTTGTGGGGTATTCACATAAAAATGAAATTATCTAATAACATTGAGAAAATCTCAAACATATCCAGACCATTTCATTTTTAAATGTATCTATCATTAATAATCATATTTAATATTATCTTCTTAAAGTATGCCATGACTGATGCAGATTTGTAAACAAACTGATTTTAAAAACTTTTTCAGGCTTTCACCCTTCAAGGGTGTTCTTGGCCATCATTTCAAATTGTGGAGAGAAAGAAGGAAAATGTATATATTAATGTTATTTAAATGTGCCAACTTAAAAACTATATGGAAGATTGGAGTCGAGTTCAGACTTAGAAGAGATGAGGTGTTGAACGGAGCTGAGGCAATTTTAAAACGGGCGTGATAAAAGAGAGGATATTTGTTTAGGAAGACAACTAAAAAATATGTGATTTAATGTTCCCACTTCTAGAACACAAAAAGTGAAATCTGTTATTGTTGTATTTACTAACCGAAAAACTATAAGGTTTTTAATGGCCGGATATTATGAAAAACTTTGGATAATTAGCACGTAAGATATTCGTTTTCTTTTTAGTACATTTACCAATTCAAATAATTTATGTTTAAATGAATAGTTTTGACTTTTTCTAGGAATTTATAACAAAGGCGATCGCTTTGCACAACGCTTAAAAGAAAACCTCTCACTGTGCTGCATTGTTACTTTATTTGGCAAATACGGAAAACTTTATCATGTACTTACTTATATTACCGGCTCGTATAATTTTATAATCATTTCGATGAAATAATCTTGCAATAAAATACAAGTTGGAAGAACTATACAATTATTATGTGACAGTATTATATTTGAGATTTCTATTGTTGACAATGCTTTTCTTCAAAGGTTGTCTAACTTTATTTCGGAGTTGATCCATTTTTGAAGATAAGACTTATCACTGGAAATTATTGAACACAATTGTCACGCTACCTGTCCGTATTGGAAAGCATCGCAATAAATCGAAAGAATTCAAAATTACAAAGAAAGGCCGGTAAACCTTTCACCGTAAATCTGTCCCGATAATAGAACTTCACGATGTTCTAACACTCCTAAAAAAAAGTAAATGGCATTCGGCATTGTTCACTTCTACAACTAGTGACGGTTCTGTGATATGATTCTTGATGTTAAGATTGTTTTTATCTCATTGACAGTTAAATAATAACTATTACGAAATGACTTAAATTCGCTTATTTAAGAGTGTGATGTATAAACCGGGATATTGTTATAAGTGACTTGCCGTTCGTAGTAAAGAATTATGTGGCGATTACTATTTGGTAAATCATGATACAATATACAGTTAGTTATTAAATAAGTATTACAGATTCAATTTTGGAATTATATTCATTAATCCTAATATTCCATATAAATAAAAATCGGATAGGTATTTCCGGGATTCAATCTATAGATTAAAAATAAATTACGGTAGAATCTTGTTATCACGATACAAAGGTAACAGCCAAAAATATCATATATGGGTATTAATTGAAGGTGATATTGACTATTCTTAGAAATCAAAGTAAGTTACCGATAAAAATAAACAGATTATTATGTCTTTTCGGCTTCTTGTTTCATTTTGAGAGGTGTTATTTTATCTTCAATGATTAAAAGTAAAAGATGGATTTAGTTTGGTAAATAAGACGTGTACCTGTACTCGTATATACGCAATAGATGCGCGCGCATCCCTTGAAAGATTTATGCGATGCAAGGCGCTATTTCACATCGATTTTATCACACAAAAGCATTTCTCGATAGTCTAATGCATTTAACTGTTTTTATAAGAAACTGGTCTAAACGATTACATACTTAAATTTATTACATGGGTTTTTACACCACCTTTACATAAAGTATAGAATGAAGAAGCACGCCAGGGCCTCATGTGCGGAATTAAAATTGAACGACGTTTTAATATATGAAGGGACCGTATCTAATGTAAATACATGCCAGTGGGCTGGACATTATACGCACGATTGTCTGCGAAGGCTGAATTGTATGTTTTTGCATCTTCGTTGTTAACACGGATTTATAATTTATCGAATAGGTACTTTGAGAAACCAATCAATCCATGAAGTGGAGCGTTAATTTTCCTTGAAATATGAACTGTATAATATATATTTTTTAAATCTTTTTTTGTAGAAACCTGTTAAAAATAATGTATTTCTATCCCCAGCTGTTAAAATCATAATATTTAGTGAGCAATCATTTATCAAACTAAAACACGATCTGTGAGAATACTCAACGTATTCACTATCCATTCAAGGACTTAAATCCAGAACGCAGTCTCAATAAATTTCCATTGTGTTGTAATCAATATACTCTTAACTTTCGACAAAACGGACGATCGTCTTTTGTAATTGGAAAATCGTTTCTGGAAAATGATATATTACCTCCATTTCTATGTTAATACGGTAATACGTGTAAGTATCTACTCACGTCGATTAATTTAAATATAGATTTGACAATCGCCCTACGTTTACGCTAATGTCGAACGCAGCCTTCGGATAATAGAATGTCTGTCAAAATGAAGATGAAAAAAAAAACTTGTTTTATCTCGGTTCGAAGTCGTGATTCTGCACGCATCTGCCTTGAGCTTTTGTGTTATATTAACTCGAATACCCACTGCTTCGGTTGGTGTAGCAGCCGTGCCCGTCGACTTGTATAATAAATTATTTATCGACCTGATAATTGAAATTCCGATGAATAATAGAGATTTTTTCAAAGAAAATTAAACGTTAGGTATTCGTTTAGTCAAGCTCATTTATCAAAGGGCTTTAAATTTATTTTTATTTGTGGTTAAGATTTTAATTTAGTAAAACGATACTCATCTGGAGCAACGTAACAATTACACTTATTTTAGTCACAGTTTTAGGTTGATTAGTATATTACATTATCTACGGAAGAACAATTGCACAGGAAACTCAACAATTTACCCCCGCGTTGCCTGAATATAGGAGGTATCTAGCTTAAAAAAAAAGCCGGGGATGCCGAGCAAGAGATGGCATGATCGAGTGAATCAAATACTTAGTAAATAATAGAAGAGAATGTATGAGACGATGTAAGAATGTGAATAAATCAAGAACTGTATGCGAAGATCGAGTTATTTGGCGGTCCGTCCTCTGTGCCTATCTGTTAGTAAGTTAGTTAATTAGTTAGTAGGGTATATGTTATGTATTTTCTAGTGGATTTCGCATTTGTCTAGGCGTATAGTAATGCTCAAATAAGCAAATTAAAATATAATCTTAAAATCACAGCTGGAATGTAGTCTTTCTGTACGCTTAAGTAGGATCTTCAAAGAGACTTTCTGTTTTATATAAAATAAATCGTTTTGGGTACGGAGCTAACAAATCGATTCAAAACACGAGTGTTGTAAAAGATGTTAAACATCAGACAGAAAAGCAACGTGAGATGATAACGTTACATGTTTGGTACCACTCGAAGACGTCGGAAAATCAACGAGTGGTTAAGAGAGCAAACCGACATAATTAAATTCGCCAAAACAATTTGCGATGGTCAGAACGTCAGGATACCTCGCTCGGAGAGCGGACGTCCGGTAAACCAAACAAGTCGTCATTCATTGATGCCTAAGAGGTTTCAAGGCCGCCTTAAGAATTAGACCGAGATGAGAGGAAAAAAACTAGGAGAGGCCTTTATCCCGCAGTCAATAGACAATGGCTGATGGTGACAACGAACGTGGCAGTCAGTCCACAAACCAGCTTTAAATGTCATTAACTGGAACTGAGGCTTCATTTTCCCATTTTTCATGTTCCTTCCAAGTTCACAATGCTACAAAAGGACCAGAAGATCTTGTAATCCACCCTCTCCATATAATCCACCCTCCTGCACATGATGATATATTTATATATACACGATTTTAGATTAATTCAAAATGTATCTTTAAATAATAGAGCTATGTAGGTTTAACGTGGAAAAATGAACGACTGACTAGAAATATTTTAATTCATCCAAATTGTTTACACATGACGAACACTAGAGAAAAAAAAATAACCTATGTAATAATATACTAGTTAATGGTTACTAGGCAGGTTGACATGTTTGCATTGGGTTCCGTTCCAAGAATTGGCCTGTGGGGGAGCTACAATACTCACACTGTAACCAGCCGTACTTGTTTAATCCTAGAAGACTAATCTCAGTCGTTTCGACGAACAACTATGTGCATTCATGCAATATCTGCCTAATAAATTCAACTATCGGGCTAGTTATCCGTGCCAACTCAGTTGCCGATGAGTGACGATGCCACGGGGGTAAATTCCACCATTTTCCATATACGCACCCTTGTTAATCCAGTCTGCAAAGAACATAAGGTACATAAATGTGTCAATTATACGAATGGTCAACATTTTTCTAAGAGAATAAACCTTTTACAGTGTAATTGATAGAATCCTTAACAAGAAAATACGACGTCTATCCACAAACAAAGTTTTGTATAACTGCACGCCTACTTCTGAAAACACTAATAATAATCAATACCACGGGTGGCGCCGAATTCTATATATTAATAATTTTTCATCGCTCAGTACTACTAAATTTCCTTCTGAAATAAAACCTGCATATTATACGAATAACAACTTAGTAAAATTTTAATTAACTTTAAATTATAATTTCTTCAAATGCTTGGTATATAATTAATTAATTTATATAATTATATAAGTTATATAATTAATTAATTTATATAATTTATAATAATATAATTTATAATATAATTTATATAATTATTATATAATTAAATTTATATAATTATTATATATTAATTTATATAATTTATAATAATATAATTTATAATATAATTTATATAATTATTATAATTTATATCATTTATATAATTAATTAATTTATATAATTAACTTTAAATTAATTAAAATATTAAAGATAATGAAAATAATTTAAGCCACTCTGGCATTTATAAACTCATATGTAATGATTGTCCTTCCTTTTATATAGGTAAAACCGCCCGTAATTTTAATGCTAGAATCAAAGAACACATACGATGTATAGTGTAGGTTTTTCGGAATTTGCGGAACATAAGTTCTAATCACTCTTTTGGCCAAACTACGGGAATAAATATTCTACACAAAAATGGAATAGGCCTACGGCTAAACAACTTAGAGGCCCTTGAAATAAATAAAAAAATCAGTAAAAAAAAATTATAGCCATCTACTAAATAACCAAAAAAAAATTACTTATACTCCCATTTTAGACCTATTTCCGTTCCCCTCCAATTCTCCCTCCCTTCAAACAAGCCACTACCGTAATTGACGTTCTGTTACCTTCTTTGTCTTTCATGTTTTTTTCCATCGTACATGTATTTAGGTATTTGGTATTGTATATTTTTATTGTTATATTGTTGTCTCCCTCTTAATATTGTTTCTCTCTTTCCCCATTTTTACCCTAAATATATACATCACACTCCTGCTATTTAATTAGTATGTTCTATGTCCCGAAGACGATTCGGCAGAATCGAAACTAGTCGACAAATAACAAAATAAAAGTGGATTAAAAACAAAATGTCTTGTTTTTAATACCTTTAACGTTAGTTATAGACAAAGAGAAAAGAAAAACATTTATTTTCGTTTATTTTATTGAGATTTATGTCACCGCCACCGAATAGTTAATACACGCATATTTTTTCCATGGTCACCGCTAATTTTGCTCTCGAAAAGTTAAAACTACAAGGATAATATATTTTTTTAATAAATTCTGTAAACCCTTTGATTCTAGTCGTTCCGTATGAGGAACCAAATAATGGTTCTCATAATACCCCTTCTATCCCCCTTTATCTTAAGGTCAGAATGTGTTTTAGAAAGAGGGAACTCCAGATCACACTTTATATAATATTCTGGTAGTGGACCGAAAGTGATTACAAACGTGATCTTCAAAAAATCCTTAAAAGTTGTTTAAAAAGTTGTTTTAAAATAAATGTACATGTTTGAAACCTTCGTAAACAAAAGTGCATTTCACATTTTAGGTGCTTTTCAGGAAAATTTATACAACTACATCCTTATCCTCTCTTTCGTATATTCTTTACCACTATGAGCACAATAATTTCCATGTAGAATCATTTTTCACCAGCCCTGACATATCTACAATACTGTTAGTCTTCTTGAACCTTTTAAAAAAATTTATTTGTGTATTCGCGGATGACTTCTTTTACCACAAGGTCATGAAATTATTCGGCACGAAAATATGAATTACGTGTTTTTGTGAGCGACTCTGCCAGCTAGTAAAGCTATTCAATCGAAGTTATCACGTTCTGAAAGTTTTTTTGTTTTTTAATAATAAATAATTAAGACTGCGCAAAAGGCAGAAGAGTGAAACTCACTAAAAAAGCTTAATCACCATGCAAAAAAAAAGTTTTTCAAGAATTCTTCGGGTTATTTGGTATATCCAAACATTTAATGTCTTCCTTTTGACTATGGAAGGGCAGAAGGGCAAAGCCATAATTTATGAAATGTGATTCTAAATATTGTCACTGAAAGACCTTTTATAACTTGTTTATTTATAGTAAATCGAAAAACAATTTTTAATCAAATTTGATAGAATTATAGTAGGACTTTGAAATCAAATTTTGAACTAATCTAATCTAATCTCTATAGGTTCTTTAAAGTATGTCATATTTTCTATTATTATCGGTGTTCTAAGCAAGTTCTGTTACGTACCAAATAAATATTTTAAGAAAATTACCTTAAAAAGGTTAAAAAAAACATTCCGGTAGTGGATTTTTTTAATATGATTGATAAACTAGCTATAAGTGTATAAGTGTATCCGCCGTTAATGGTTTGGAGGAAAGTTTTGAGGTTGTGATGTGTTCCTCCTATTAATAATAATTGGATGGTTTGTATAGCGCCGTTTTTGTGAAAAATCACCTCAAGGGCGCTGTACAAATATTTCTTAACTAATTATGTAAAAAAAGATACAGAAAAAACATACTTACCTGGCAGGTCGCTTCAGACGAACACAGTTTTATTAGAAAATTTATTTATAGAGATGATAGTTTTACATGGTTATTTGTTGCTCCTTTTCTATTGATGTTACATTTATTAGAAGATTGGTGGCACAAGAAGAGTTGGTATTTATTGAGATACTTATAATTTTTAGGACTGGAAAGTATTCATAAAATGAATTTTAGGACTCAAAATATCTATACAATTACCTTAAAAAGCGTAAGAAGCTTTTAATAAATATCAAATTTTTATTTTATATTTTACTACTTGGTTATTTACAGTGTTGCGGGCTGTGGACGTATTTGCGCACCGATGCGTGAATTTTTTTATTTTATTTATTTAATGACTTTAGGTAACTACTAACCGGCTAGCCTAGCTAAGCAATTTACAGGTGAATTTCTTCAATTTATGGATACGATTGTCTGAAAAGATGTGTTTTCCTATCGTTACTCCTACTCCTACTCCTATCCCTACCAACATTCTTCTTTAAGCGGTGGGAAAGGGGGTAGGGATTGGTTTTTCAAAATCTAATGTAAACAGTAATCTTCCTACCGTTTCGAAAGTAAAGTGTGGAAAATTTCATCAAGCTCGGAATAAAACTAGATTTGCATTCAAAACAAACAAACACTGCCCGCCCGGGACATTCTTCTTTATATAATCGAAGATTAACGGGGTTTCATAGAATACTCTATCCTTTAGCTGGTACGATTTAATCAGTTATTATAATCTTCTTTCGCAATAGATGGTCATTAATAAGGCATCGATTGATTTATAGAACCACCTGCAATCGGGAACCTTTATTGAGACAATTAATCCTCTATTCTCTACCGTTAACTGCGTATATTGCACAACTGCATGGGCGTGTGCATTTAATGCAGAAGCGCTAGAAAATTAAAAAGAATTACCATTGTTTTTTCATCTTTTTGTTTTGATTTCATGTGGTTCATGAAATGTAGATTTTCCATAATATCAAAACGATAGTAAAAATGTCGTTGCAATTTTGGTATACGGTGACGTTTTGTTGAAGTCCCTTTTCTTTTATTTTTCAATTACAATATAAAACTTTCACATGTCATCACTGGGTCACTTGGCCCAGTAACCGCCCAACTCCTCACCTTGACTTCAACTATCAAATACTCTGATACCGACTGACTTTTTAATGTTTTTATTTGAAAAAATTAAATAATGTCACCTGAGACCAAAGTACTATTCAAATTTTTTACCATAAATCAGGTAAGGAATCAATAAGTCTAGCCCATGTATAATAATAAATACCCATATTATGTGGTTAATATTTTTTTTTTTTTGAAATTTGTTTAAATAAATACCATAATATGGAACTCCAGTCCATTTTTTTATTACCAATAATGACGTTCAAACTTAAATAATATAATTTCGTTTTTTTTCTAAAGTTTTCATAGATAAAATAATTTACAAATTTTAAATTTTTCAAAACCCGCCAAAACGCTCCGAATCTATGGTCGCCAAAACTAAAAAATACATATTTAAAATACAAAAAAATATCAAAAAATATAAATGTCCATACTAATCTAAAAACAGAATGCACACGCGACGTCAGCAAAAGCAATGGTAATAACATAACATGGTGTTTGGATGAGATGTTTTTTTTATTCCCTTTTAAATACCGATTTATTAATTCTACATATAATTTATATAATAAAAGTTATGTATTCAGAATCAGCGTTTGCTGATCTATATGAATATATACTTTTAAAGTCATTGTATTTTTTACTGGAGTTCCTTATTTGTAAAATATGACAAAATTGTGTTTCCATTTTTATATCACAATTTGAGCCCAAAATATGTTCTCCCATCTCAAAGAAATTCCACGTAAATCCGTTCTCAGTACGTACCTGATGACAAAGTTAAATAATTTAACGTAATTACATTTCTATTGTTTACGTGCATGCCCCTTCCCTGGGAAGGTAGCTAATTGTATTCCTATAAAATCTTTGGTTCTGTTCCCCAATCGTAATTTGATTGAACAAAACATGGTTGTTTTGGTAAATAATGTAAATTTAAGCATTCAAGCAGAAACTTTTAGAAAACATTTGAAGAATGTTTATAGAGGTTTGCACTTTTTTAAATGACAATAATTAGTGCTTTCCTAGAAATTACCGTATTTATAACATTTTGTATGCGATAAAATAACCCATCAAAAATTAGAATTTCGTCCGACAATTTGTTTTATAATTGGATGATATTTTCGTTTTCAATTACAATTCATAGCCAAAGAGATCAGTAACCAAACTTACACTTTCGAACAGAGCCCACATTGTGTTTGCGTTCTGAAGATTACTAAATATATTTATAATGATCATGATTCACTTAATATCAATAAATCACGCTATTTTTCAGAGATAAAACATATTAAGTAAGATAAGTGAAATACTTTGGTCATTATTTGTTATAAGGCATGGGATTGGGTTGGTTCGGTGGTTGACATTAAAATGCCACGATATTTCGATGGAAAGTGTTTCGTCAGCTAGTTCTGCTAAGCCACAGAACCCTGATGGGATTTGCTATTGTTGAAACATATATAATATGCCCTAATTTAGTGTTGATAGCATTTATATGGCACGTAATTCACGTTTGAGTGCTATGTGTGAGTATTAGACGCCTTGCAAAATTTTTGAACACGCCAAATACTTGAGCAGTTTCTCAGTGGGAAAAGTAACTTGCAAAATATGTTTTATGCATTTTTGAAATGGAATACTATGTCTTCGGAAAATTGTCCCAAAGCTGTACACCTATCCCAAGAAAAACGAACCCTGGAAAGGTACTAAAAAAATTCGACAAATTTCAATATAAAATTTTCTTTATTCCATGAATTTGGTAAGGAAATTGCATTCTCATTTATTCATTTAGCCACAACAATCAACGGAAGATGATAATAAAATTGCCATTCAGTCGATAATTCCTTCCCGAAGTTGACAAACTATACACATCCTACCTACCAATGCATTTTTTATGTGAGTCCAGAGAATTTTTAATATATTCAGTTACTGAGGCAATGGCGTTGGATGTTCCGATTTTTTTCCGGAATCCAAATTGTTTCTGCGAAAATAGATAATTAGATTCTAGGTAATTAATGAGTTGATTTTTGATAGCTGTTTCAAAGATTTTAGATAGAGTGTTTAGAATAGTGATCGGTATACAATTATTTATATCTTTA
Organism: Halesus radiatus; assembly: GCA_022606495.2. Taxonomy (NCBI): domain Eukaryota; kingdom Metazoa; phylum Arthropoda; class Insecta; order Trichoptera; family Limnephilidae; genus Halesus; species Halesus radiatus. Next base: position 82,604 of record JAHDVE020001091.1, on the reverse strand, counting down.
TGATTTCCTGCTTTAAATTAATTAGAAAGAGTATGGGTTCGACAAGTTCGTCTAATAAGTATTGTATGGTTTTTATTGTTATTCCATCACTACCGGAGGTGGATGTTGATTTTAATTTAGATAAAATTAGGGTTAATTCATTTTTAGAGATTTATTTGAGGGGAATTACATTATATCTCATACAGTCGATTGAATAACAAACTACTGACGTGTGGTTTGAAACCCTCAATACCCTCAGAGAACATACCATTATCGGTCCTAAAGCATATTTCCTTATGTCATTATGTATTATTACGTATTTCCAACCTAACGTGGAAGAACTGGTTGACTGGATAACAGCAACGACATACTGGTACACGTACCTTGTCTAAGAAAAATCGCGCTGACCTTTCTGTAAACTCGAAGTCTTTCGTTTTTCAAATTTTCCCTCCGCTTCAAAAGTAGTAACTCAACAAAAGTGAGATGATTTTTAATTCTTCTGGGAAAGTCAAGTTAGTTTGAAAACGTCTCAAGCAATAACCGATTTTCCTACATCAAACGAATCTTGTAGAAAATACTTGGACACCTTTTTCTTCAGCTGTCCTCTCCTATCGAAGGTTGGCTATCACCGGGGTAGTCTGCACCCGGAATAATTCTGCGGTACTCTGTTGTTACCATTGTTTTCCCCTGCAGTCGTCCACCCTGACACCTAACCAAGCTAATTTTGATAAAAATAAAGTTATTTTTTATTTACTTTTTATTAAAAGTATACAATACATTATGTATTGTATTTCTAAAAGATAAGAAACTTATTGTGGGATCACATGCAGAACATGTAGTACAGTTTTTAGAAACGAATATGCATAATCTTCTACTTTCTTTTATAATTTTTCCAATTGTCAGCATGTTAATATAATAAATCCATATGTTTATACTAAACTTCATACAAATGTGCACATGTGTGCATGCTTGCACATATAAAAAAAACACATCACTGGTACATTATATAGTTACCATATACTTATTACAGAGACACATCAAACCAATAATCCTTAAGGTATTCTTTCAAATAATAGAGTTAAAGCATCCTACTTTGAGACCTTTCACATTGGCTTGCATTTTTAATATTGGTATTTTTTTTTGTATTGCGTGTAAGCTATATATTCTAAAGATTTTAGTCCATATTTTGTTGAGTATATTTTTGGTATAAGTAGTTTGTTGTGGTTTCTTGTGTTGTGTTGGTGTACGTTGTGATTGTAATTAAGTGTGGTATTAGTATGTGCCGAGTGTTGAATTACATGCAAGATAGTATTTGTAATTTCACAGGTAGGAATGGTGTTAAATGGAAGTATTTGGGAATTTCTGTAGATGTCGTTGACGTGTGTGTCCCGTGGCAAACTGGAGAAATTTTGTATGGCTCTATTTTGAATTACGTGGATCTCTGAGTTCATGTTCCCACGACGGTTAAATAAATATTTAGTGACTATCTATCTAATCAGCAAATTGACGTTTAATTATAATTTCTTCAAAAGATTGGTATTCACTTTGTGGCGTCATTATTAATAAATTAATTAAAAATTATTTTGTATTCACCACTTTATTAATATATATATATATATATATACTTTATTAATAAATAAACTTTATTAATATACATTTTGTCAAAAAAATTTAAAACGTCTGCCTCTTGAATTTTTTTCATATTAATATTAATAATATTTTTTTTTACTTCTAATATAAATTTGTTATTCGATGTTTTATAAAAAAAAGATAATTACTTACCTACTTTAATTATTTTTTTATTTATGTCCGTAATTTGTCAATTGATCATTATTGTGTTCTATATTAATCATTTGTCTATACTTGACATTATTATTTTTTAGTATTCTATATATTCGTGATGAAGAAAGCATCGCTTTCGAAACATATAGATATGTGTGTATTCATAAAGTGGTGAATACAAAATAATTTTTAATTAATTTATTGATGTTTAATTGACCATTACGTAAGTTTGGATTTAAAAATTATAATACGATATCAGTAAAGTTATAGTTGAATAGTGTTTAAATTACATAATGCGCGTAAATTCACGCTTTCTTGAATTTTAAAGCCGTTTAATGATTTATTTACTTGTTGTAGAGAATATCGCTTAAATTAATCAGAACTGTACTTAAAGTGGTGACGGGCATACTCGAAATACTTTCATAGTCGAAATATTCGTTTTAGAAATGTCGACGTAACCACTGCATGCTTCTTAAAAAAGCGATTACTGGATTTTGCATATCTCAAAAGTTACAGTTTCTACAAGAAAAACGCCGCCTTCAATCCGAATGTTTAAAAAATAACATTTTTGTTGTCTAAAAAAGAACAACTGTTGTTTCGATGTCAACAAAACGAAAACTACTTTGCAGATAAAAAAACAACGACCACAATTTTAATATCTGAATAACGATGCTGAGATAAATCTTTATAAATCTTCCTCTTTTTTTAAATTCATCGCATTTTGTTTTTGCGTTCTTTCACGGTGCACGGTGGATTATTTTACGATTCTAGCTGGATTTTTTTTTCTAGTTGTATTATAACTCAGTAGGGTTATACGTATTATGATACCATGGATATATTATGAAATTAGTGACAATACTACAAAAAAAGATAAGATGTTCATAAAATATTGTAGGAAATTTTGATATTTCTTCAAATAAACAAATAATTGTTGTACTTCAAGTATTGATGTAGACATAGCTGGTAATTTCAATACTGTATTTTACATAATTGGTTAAAAACAGCTCTCTGCGCAAAAAACAATTCTCCCAGAAGAAGAACATTTTCTAAGAATTGCAATTTGTATATTAAATATGTTTATTTTATATATTTATGTGTTTACCTTCAGTTCATGGCGATTCTTGCAATAAATCTTCGAAATATATCCAAAAATGGCGTAACGCACGTCTGTTTGTAGAGGTGCGATTCAATAGTACCAGAGCTGTGCTTGGAAGTACACATTGAAACACAACATCACCATGTAGTGTTTCAATGTGTGTTTCATTCAATTTTAAAATGTTGATTATTTAACATGTAATTTAAAAATTAATTCCAAGTAATTTGTTAAAATAATCTTCTGTGCGGTGGTACTAATAAATACGAATTAATCATTTGATTCATTTTCTAACTCAAACTATTTTAACGAGTTTCTTACCGTAGAAAGATGGCTAATTAATTTTAGTACTTTTTACTCCATCACATCAAAATGTATATATCAATAAATATGTTTATTTCTAGTTCAAAGGGAAATATCAAACCTTGAACCGCATTTTCTCACTTATTTTCTGCAAGATTAGGAGCAGACTACAGAATTTTGATCGTCCGAAGTTGTTTAGTTCAGCAGAGAGACATACGTGACTGCACATCCAACAATTCTAAATCGGCCGATAAAAAAGTTTAATGGGCTGCCGGATTCCCTTCCAAATAATTAGTCTGCGGACTATCGTTGACTGTTTGATCAATATGGTTGAAGAAATATTATAAACAAATACTTGAAATGTAAACAATTGACACGTGGGTTACATAATCAGCTAATGGGCACATAAAAAGGGTTTCATTCATTTAAATGCGTTTAAAATCTCTGCATGCGTGTTTTTAGCATTTCGTACCGTAACGTCACGCTCAATCTCTCCTTGATAGGTGTAGCACGTCTTATAAATTGTATCCCTTTACTTATCCCGTTGGTCGAATTAATTTTGTAGTTGAGTAGCTTAGAATGGACCAACTAAAACCTTCCTTGCAATACACAGGATACACCCAATGTTCTCGTCTCTTCATCAACATTAATCTCCTCAATTTAATGATGAGAGCAATAATAGCAGTTCTCGGTAACACTCCTTTGTCGCCGAGTACTTGCCGATGGTAGTAGCACAACCGTTCAAGTACAAGTATCGACTAGCAAACTTTGAAACTACCTGTATACTGTGTAGCAATCGGTCGACTATTGGACAGTCTGCACATCCACCACCAATCAAACAGTTTCATTTGCGTAGTATGAAACACATAATAAAATACCAGGGTACAATGTAACTGGGAATTTTGTCGCAGACATCCGAGTCGAACTCTGATAAGGATATTACCCTGATGTGTACCTATTATAACATAATAAAATATTTTAAAGGCCCACCAAAATGTACCCGATTACCCGTAGTTCACGTAACTACTGAAGAAAAACTGCTATAAAATTCATTTTAGCAAACAAGACGGAAATAAATCACACGGAAAAAATAAAACAAGAAATAAACGTCTGTTCAAATAAAAGCTGACACGAATGACTTTACATCATTTTTGAAAAACCCATAGGTTCAGTAAACAAACACAATGTAATCCATCTTCCTGGGGATAATAAACCAACCCGAAAGCAGTTTTTAAAAACATAATAGTAAACAGTGCCGTAGGCAAAAAAACAAATTTCAAGTAATAAATTTAAAAAAAAAACATTATTGAAAAGCATTGGGACTCACTCCTGACATTGATGCTATATATAACATAGATTTAGTGTTAATTGTGCCAGTCTGACGATGATCGTGATAGGGTAAAACTGGTCCGGTCGAAAACGAATAAGTGGAAAAGGTTTTTTAATAAATAAATAAAATATTTGAACTATCTGTTTCTGTGTAGTCTGCAGCTTCTCTAAACAAACTCGTTGAGACGGAATATTAAATTTATTCACGAAACCGACACGGATGAGGGTCGCAGCTCTGAGCCGCATCCATTGAATTAGTAATGAATGCATCTTAGGTCAATTAAACGTACCCAAAATACTATACGTAATGGTATTTTTTATTAACCAGTTCTCACAGTTTGCACGAGGTTCATAAATAGACCCGTCATGACTCGTTAAATTATACATTGATAAACAATGGTATGAGAATCTTCACCAGATATTTAAGACTTTTTTCTTGGATAATCTACCTGATGAGATTCACAAATACGCGGGATTTTTTTTTTAAGGTCGTGCAAAGTGAATTTCCCACGACGCACCATTTTTAAATGCCACTTTTTACGTTGGTACGTTTATATATCTAAAGACGATGCTCGTTAATTGGTGTAATGGTTCTTATTTCAATTGAAACATTATTTTTAATGAACTTCTGTTGATGCACAATAATAATTACTGACGTATAGCTTGGCAATAAAATGTAGATATTTAATAAGGTGAAACCACATTTATTCGTTACTATGGTTATACCAAGCTGTTAACCATGCTTGTGAATTTTTTTTACATTCAAATTAGACAGTTGATTTTAAGGAAACAATACGAAACATCAAAATTTGTATTTTTACGATTTCAAAGTTAATAATTTAGTTCTGTGTATTAGATTTTATATTTATTATTATTTATTACCGTGGTTATTTCGATGCATACGTTTTAGAGTCCTTTGCAAAGGGTTAAATAATAAATCATTTCAAAATTTAGTTTGTTTTCTCCAATTTATTAATATACCCAGATATCAACACGTATCAAAAGCGGTGATTTCTTCACCAGGAATATATAGAATACTAAAAAATAATAATGTCAAGTATAGACAAATGATAAACATAGAACACAATAATGTAAAAATAGACAAATTATAAACATAAACAAAAATTGTTTTAAGTAAGTCAGTAATTAATCAAAAATGTTAATAATTTTTTTTTTATAAAACATTGATTAACAAATTTATATTGGAAATTAAAAAAATATATATATTATTAATATTTATATGAAAATAAATTCAAGAGGTAAGTATTTAAAAAAATAATTATTAATTATGTTTAATTCATTATCAAAGATTTTTCTGATTTCTAAAATTTCAAATTTGTCTAATTGTAAACCGGTTGAATTTGTATGTAATATATATATATATTTTTTTAAAACAACAAATGAATTAATTAAAATTCTCTTAAATGTGATGTAGATTCATCTCCTTTCGGAAAGTACTACTAATTACTGGATACCGTTTGGTAAAGCTAAAAAACCATGTAAATTTGTTGAAGACCACTTTGTGGTCTACAAAAAATGTATGTGTTTATTGTAAATTATGGCGAACCACAAAGTTAATGCTTTTTAAAAATATGTCTAAAAACATGCACTTGGATATTTTAAACTTACAATAATCTTCCTATGTGTCTTCCTATTGTCATTTAAATCGTTTTAAACGATCGCAGAGCCCCCATTTTTTATCTACTATATAATGTCAGAATGTTCTCCCACGCATCTACCTACATAAAACATTAACTTCGTTAAAAAAATATTCCCAAGAACTTATAGGAAACATATATTTTAGACTCGTTTTCATTTCAATTCGTGGCCACAGCTGAGGAAAAATGGCGTCATTATTAGAAACTTGATTTGTTACACAAGTACTAAGTTATTCATTCATTCACACAACAATCAGAAAACTTTTTACTTCAATAATTATCACCAAAGACAGTAAAAATGCATTCACTCAAAACAGCCCAAGTTATTTTCCGTAATTATTTTCTCTGTGCATTTTGTTCACTTTCAAATATTTCCAAATTTGCTTCTAGTTTGGAATGAAACGGTGATTTGAGCAATAATCTCTTCCAGCTTCAGCCTAACTCTTTGAAATCCCAAGAGATCACAGATCAAATAGAGCCCAATAATAAACACAAGAAAGAAGCCTGCATATTGCGAGGTTTAACTCGTAAAAGTTCGCACGATTACACCATAACCAGTGAAACCAAAGTATCGGTTTCATCAAAAGAAAATACTTACCATTTTAGTCTCTCTTACTTGGCCTAGATAATTTCTAGTTAACATTAATGTAAACGTTATATTATAAAGCCAAGTTACTATTTCTGAGTTGGCACTCTGTGTGATAGCATAATTAGAAATGATTGCGGAAAACTACATAACATCCTAATTAACACTTGATAAATTACCCATTGAAAAATACCTACGAAAAGTACCTTCACCTGTAATAATATTATTTCCGCTTCTAAGAATATACCTTGTGATCGGTAGGTACCTGCAAAAAATCAGTGGTGTACACGTTTTTTCAAATATGCAATAAAAACAGAATGTAATGTATGAGAATAACATACATTGTTTTTGTGTTTAATTCGTAAAACACTAACAATTTATTTTTTTTAAATTTAATGTAAATCAATAATGTTATTATTAAGTTCAGCAGGTATTTTAGTTTTTATTATTGTGACAGCTGTTTCGGCGTTCAAGGCCAATATCAAACTGCGATTATTCCACATTACAGTGACATTTTTGAATGTTTTTATTTATTCCTACCCAATTCTGATTTGGACGGGTGTTAAAAATAATTATTTATTATAGGTAAAACTGATTTAGTTAAAAAATAATTAAAATTCTATATTCTGCCAGGTTTTTACATTTATAATGTGTTTTCCCCATATTTAAACGATAATGTTATCTTAATTGATTTATTTAAATGTTTTACATTGTTTCGGAAGTGTGAACATACTGAAAAGTGGTGAATAAATAATTTTCCTTACTGCATTAATTAATTTTATGTTAGGATCATTTGTTCGTTTATTAATTTCCAATTATTGAAGTAAATTTAATCTAAGACCCTTTCTTTCTGTATGCAAGGGTTTAGGCTCGTTGTTTTCAAGCGGGACGTGATTATCCACTAAGATTTCTAACTATGTTTTACGAAAAAAATGCAAGTATTTAAATGCACTTTGATTTGTTAACTTTAACAGTTTTGATCGTTAAGATGCAAACAGAACCAAATCATAAATTAATTAATTTTAACGGTTTTGTACAGAAATCAAATAAAATATAATTTAAACGATTATAAGTTTTTTTTAATAAAGGTATTGTGAATTAACCAATTTTTTATAAATGAATTAAAATTTTCTTTGTAATCACCACTTTATTAATATATACATATCAACATGTTTCGAAAGCGACGCTTTCTTTATAAGGAAAATACAGAAAACATATTATGTATATTCCTGATTGGGAAAGCAGAAAGCATCCCTTTCGAAACATGTTGATATGTATATATCAATAAAGTGGTGATTACACAGTAATTTTTAAATCGTTTATTAAGAATAACTCCTCAAAGTACCAATGTTTTGAAGAAATTATTACCAATATTTATTCAATAAATATGAACATGTTTCGAAACTAATAGTTAACTCGTCAGGATGCACAGAGCATGGACAAATTGTATAAATAGAAAAAATCAATAGTTATCTATGATAAAATAAACAATTGAGTATTAATAAAAAAAGTACGCAATTAAAAACTAATTATTATATTTTCGTTAGAAAACAGAAATTTTAAATAAAATCAATTGTTTTCCTTAATTGTAGGAAAAAACCCAATTTATTTAAATCACACCAACCAGTCGGTCAGCGCCTTTTTTACTTTAATAAACTTTTGCTCATCGAACCCGCAATCTGCTGACTTAAAGTTAAACGCTTTGATCAATATCTGAATGACTACGAAAATGTTGTTTTTATTTCTTTATTCCGTTCACTAATACGCAGATATTATAAAACGATACTCTCCGGCTGTAAAAATAACGTAACAAAATTAAAAATTTAATTGCGGTATCATCTTACACGCTAAATTGGAATATTTAATTATTTTTCCAGTTTCAATTACTAATTAATTAATGATTATAACATTTTTTTATCGATACTTATATACTAAATAATACCCTTGCGTAAGTGCACCAAACAATAAAACGTTGCATCGCCTTAACCGGGCTAACTCATTAGTGAATAATATCACGTTATTTCAACACGTCTGCATACTATTAAATTAAATTTCATAATAGTCATTTCAATGATCAATACAATGTGTTTTTTTTCCTTAAATAATTGATTGGGTGTCGCTATTAAATAATTTAATTCGGCCAATGTCGAATAAAAAAAAGAGATTCGATGGTCTTTTTCTCCTTCTCTTCATTCTGTTGATGCAGTATTTTTCTCGCTGATCACGGCCATCGGACGGTGATATAGAATCTTCTAGATGTGCCAACATGTTGTTCGTAATGATACCCTGGTACATTATTTTCTGTAAAATATTAATCGAAAAGTTTAATTCCATTTCTTCAATTAAAATGTAAAATCATACTATCGTCACTTGAAGGAAACAATCGAACATTGTTTCATTTCATTATTGTAAAATCACTTTGCGGTATCATTTTTACCTGATTAAGAATTAATTTGAATAAACCACAAATTAGTAAATAAATAACAACATGTTTCAAAACCAATGGTTCCGTCATCGGGATACAAAGTATACAGATAAATAATGATATATACAATAATTATTAGCCGGAAACACTCATCCAAATTGAAAAAACCTTTCCGAGCAAAGATAAATGTCGCCGACAGGACTCGAACCTGCACCCTTCTGATGTCCGGTTAGATGCTCTACCGTTGAGCTACGTCGGCTTATCGCAAACCCGCCAAGTTAATCAATATGTACTAGTGTTTCATTCAATAATTACTGTTTTTATTATATTTTCACCTGTAAACAACCAACTTTATTAGTATGAGAAAGGCTTGTAACGGCTAAATCCCTCAAATAGATGGCGTCGAGACAAATTATGTCTACATTTTATTGGTGAAAATCTTTGCTCGGAAAGGTTTTTTCAATTTGGATGAGTATTTCAGGCTAATAATTATTGTTTATAAAAATAATTGTTACCCTTTGCGCTATGCACAAAAATCTTGTCTTAAGTTTTTAAGAACTTTAGTTTATCAATTAATGATATATACATTATAAAAATAGACAAAAACATGTTAATATTTATAATCAAAGGAAACAAACTTTGTATTATACTATTGTAATATTGTTTAGTATATATTTTGCTCTGACGATGGAATCGTTGTTCCCAAACCGGTTGGCGTGAATAATAAAAGTGTTTAAAATAAAGTTTGACTGTTTCATTTGATAATAATGGATAACCACAAAGTGATAGCTTCATGCAATAGTATGTTAATAATTATTTAGTATACTGGCTTAGACAAAATGATGATTAATCATATAATAACAGTATCAATTAAAAACTGTTCATCATACTCGTATTATCAATACTATTCAGTAGACTAATCAAACTTGTTTTCTATCTAAGAAGATTTTTTTTAATGCAGATTAGTATTATGTTGGATTGAAAATAAATACTACACTTATCAGTTTTTAAATCGTATGAATGATGCCTGCATATATTATCAAAATGCGGTCACAATTTTTTTCTACGTAGGAAATTTTGAAGTTCAAATTCATTTCTAACCTTTTGTTTCAGATCTTTAAAAATAAATCATTAAAATATACAAGCAAATCAGAATTACATTGGCGCTTCCGTTGGAGGCAAATTTGAAAGGATATTGATGCCTTGGAGTGAAATGTCAATTTCCTTTGTAATATGATTTAAATTGATATGTAACCTTTTGCTTCTGACAAGGTCTTCAGACGAGCTAACCTCTAGTTTAATAAATCATCATTCATTAAGATCGTTAAGTTAGGAATCTGCAGTTGGTGGTGGCAAATGTTATTCATGCATTGTTTTAATTTAAAGTTAATAATCTCAATCAAACTTAAATATCAGAATATTTCGTTTTTTTTTAATAAAGTTAGTTTTCATAGTTAATAGGCCGATAAAAGACTCCAAATCTATGGCCAGTCGGTTTCGATCAGTTTTGAGGTCAGAGGGTCAAAACAACGATGAGCTTTAGCGTGGATAATTTTATATTCTATTCATAGTAACCCATCATTAAACATAAGTATTAAAATTATGTACCATTTTAGAAACTTTAACCCAAAGAATAAGAAGAATATTGACCATTAAAATTATCATAATATCCGTATTGATAATTGGGTTGTTCACGAATACTCTAATTTATTTCATTAATAATAGTTATTTATATTGAACAACAATTAAAGAGCTTAAAGTCACCCAAATCATGTTTTAATTTCGATAAAACTAAAAAAATACATATTTAAAATACAAGATAAAATCGAAAAATAATAATTTCCACTCAAAAATAATTAAATCCAAAAACAGAATGTGCACGTGACGTCAGATGTTCCAAATACAATGATACCAAGATAATACAGTGTTTATATGAGATGATTTTTTATACAATTTTAAATAATATTTTATAAATTCTACGTATAATTAAATATAATGAAAGTTATATATTCAGAACCGGCGTTTGCTACGAATACATATTTTCAAAGCCATTATATTTTTCACTTGAGTTCCTTATTGTTGATTGTTTGTTCTTTGAAAGACAAAAAACTGTCATTACAAATAATTAATAACGTATTATATAGAACTTAAATACACCGAAATTGCTTATTTTTTTTTTTACTTATCAGATGAAGTTCTCTGAAACAAAACCAACAGCTTATAGTTGTATGGGAATTTTTCAAGCAGATAATACCAATCTTTGATATTCAATACCAATGCTGTTGTGTATTTATTTTTTATATATACTTTTTAACGTGTTAAACATATTGATTAGGCATTCATGTATAAATCCTAGATTTTCAATAATATAGCTAACATTTCAGTAGGTACTTAAGTTTTAAAAGAAACATGTAACCCGTTGCATGAATCTATTATTTAAAACAATTGCCTTCTGTGTAAGTTAACATATTGTTATGGAAAGTACCTATCTTAGGAACAGAGAATCAAAAGCCGTTGAACTACTATGAGCTTTTGTATTTCATTTATAAATTAACTGCCACAGCTGCCCTTTTTTTGAGGAGAGGAAGGGGTGAACATGAATCTTGAAGAGACTCATGTTGTAGGAAGGAGGAAACACAGAGGCCGGAGAATCGTTCCACAACAGGGCTATTGAGCTCAAGAACGACTCGTAGAAATGACCTGTCATCATCTGGCAAATGTCACCGTGTAGAAATGTTGGGCGCCCGTTTGTCGTATTTCCCGACTGTGCACCGGTGCCAAAGCGGTCAATGACACCAGTTCCTCCGGGCATCTTCCATAGAACTAGGAAAACATTCCCATACGATACCCGTGCTTTAAAGATTTAGTCCTGATGGTAAAGTACGATAAACACACGGAAGGTGAATTTCATTGGGACAGTATAATAATTCTTCATTAATTGATAAACTAAAGTTTTTAAGACAAGATTTTTGTGCATAGCGCAAAGGGTAACAATTATTTTTATAAACAATAATTATTAGCCTGAAACACTCATCCAAATTGAAAAAACCTTCCGAGAAAAGATAAATGTCGCCGACAGAACTCGAACCTGCACCCTTCTGATTGCCGGTCAGATGCTCTATGTCAGATGATCTTTTCTCGGAAGGTTTTTTCAATTTGGATGAGTGTTTCAGGCTAATAATTATTGTTTATAAAAATAATTGTTACCCTTTGCGCTATGCACAAAAATCTTGTCTTAAAAAACTTTAGTTTATCAATTAATAAATATTTGACAAGTCAAAACATTTTTCACCAATAAAATGTAGACTTAATTTGTCTCGACGCCATCTGTTGAGGGATTTAGCCGTTACAAGCCTTCCTCATACTAATAAAGTTGGTTGTTTACAGGTGAAATATAATTAAAAAAACAGTAATTATTGAATGAAACACTAGTATATATTGATTAACTTGGCGGGTTTGCGATAATCTCAACGGTAGAGCATCTGACCGGCAATCAGAAGGGTGCAGGTTCGAGTCCTGTCGGCGACATTTATCTTTTCTCGGAAAGTTTTTTCAATTTGGATGAGTGTTTCAGGCTGATAATTATTGTTTATAAGAATAATAATTCTTCTTTCATATTAGGCATTCTCATACTATATTTAAAACAATTACCACCGAACCTCGCACTTTTAGAGGCACCGCGATACGTGATCTAGTAATCTATAAAGAAGAAGGCTGCCACAGACATAAAGTATGCGCTCGCAGCAATAATGACTAATTATTAATTGGGACACTCGCAAATGTTGCACCTTCTGTAGGAAACGCAATTAATCAATGATTCTAAGGCGATAGTATTGATATCACTGTGAATTACGAAATAACATATTTTAAGCAGAACAGACAACTAAGCTTTGTAAGGAAGTATTTCTTAACGTTTAACATTTGATTCAATAGTTTATTCTGGTTGCAAATATAAATGATTTTCAATAGAGCCTGCAGCTTTCAATAAACAACGTCTAACCACTGCTTTCGTTCGCTTCTCTTTCACGTATTGTAAAACCCCGACAGCCACCGTTCAACTCATTACTATATTTATAATAAATAATACGTATTTTCAACGAAAGCTTCTAGGACGGCCATTATTACATTTGGCTTGCAGTCAAGAATTTCAGGTTAAGTTACATCCTCTATTATTGCACAAACTGCAGTTAAAAAAGCAGTAGCATGCATTGTATTCCCAAGTAATAAAACAAGTTCTATCTGCGATCATTCCGTATTATTTATAATTTCTTCAAAAGATAGGTATTCTCTTTTTGGCGTCATTATTAATGAATGAATTAAAACTTATTTATTAATTATACATATCAACATGTTTCGAAAGCGATGCTTTCCTCATCAGGAATATTTAAATAGAATACTAAAAAATAATAATGGAAAAATTAATAATTTTTGGAGAAAAAACAATAATATTTAAAAATTACCCGGCCATGCTCGGTATTTTTTTTAACAAACTTATGAAGTTGTGAATTCTTGCTTGTCCTTTTGGTGCCGTTATTGATATGACAACGAAAGTAATGCCTTATGACGACTATTACTATCTCAAAACAATGAAACAAAGAAACATTCATTTGAATATTTTATTTCATTCCAAATATTTATTTTTTCAAAACATATCTAAATAATAAAGTTAAAGTTCTTAAGTAGGTACGTACGTAAACAAACCTTTATTTTTGAAAATGTAATCTATGGCTAACCAGAGTGGTATATCTATGGGGTAATCTCAATACAACATGGCAGGTTCAATGTTTTTTCATACAAATTTTAAAACGTTATAGCAATAGTCTTACATATTGGATTTCATTGAAACTACTTTCTAAATCTTTCCGGCACTAATAAAAAAAACAATATTATTTTCAGCGAAATGGTTATAGGAATTTTCGAGAAAATCGAAGACAGACAGACAAACAATCACTTTTATACATTGAAAATTAAGATAATTAAATAAGCACCTTGTTATTCCTTCTTTATTTTTAATAATTACTTCAATACGTCCTGGCATGGAGTTTGGTTTGAGAATTTTTTTAAAGTGAAATTCTCAAACCACATGTTCTAAATTATTCTTTGAGATTCTACTTTGACTAATAATGTGAATAGTTAGATTTTTCATTTTTTCATGTATGTTCTTTATGAAATATACTACCAGAAAAAAATAATTGTTCCAGTTTTCGCTAGGTGGCACTGTGCAGTCATTTTGGAAAATGTACCTAGAAATGGTATAATTAAATATTACTTTCCATATAAATAATAATAAGTACTCGACATGTTACTGAACCATTGGGATATATTGTATACTCGAATCTAAAGTTTTGGCACATATTTATCATTCAATATGGCCAATTAATATTTCTCAACCATTGGGATACATTGTATACTCGAATCTAAAGTTTTGGCACATATTTATCATTCAATATGGCCAATTAATATTTCTCAACCATTGGGATACATTGTATACTCGAATCTAAAGTTTTGGCACATATTTATCATTCAATATGGCCAATTAATATTTCTCAACCATTGGGATACATTGTATACTCGAATCTAAAGTTTTGGCACATATTTATCATTCAATATGGCCAATTAATATTTCTCAACCATTGGGATACATTGTATACTGAATCTAAAGTTTTGGCACATATTTATCATTCAATATGGCCAATTAATATTTCTCAACCATTGGGATACATTGTATACTCGAATCTAAAGTTTTGGCACATATTTATCATTCAATATGGCCAATTAATTTCTCAATCATTGGGATACATTGTATACTCGAATCTAAAGTTTGGCACATATTTATCATTCAATATGGCCAATTAATATTCTCAACCATTGGGATACATTGTATACTCGAATCTAAAGTTTTGGCACGTAGTTATCATTCAATATGGCCAATTAATATTTCTCAACCATTGGGATACATTGTATACTCGAATCTAAAGTTTTGGCACGTAGTTATCATTCAATATGGCCAATTAATATTTCTCAACCATTGGGATACATTGTATACTCGAATCTAAAGTTTTGGCACGTAGTTATCATTCAATATGGCCAATTAATATTTCTCAACCATTGGGATACATTGTATACTCGAATCTAAAGTTTTGGCACATATTTATCATTCAATATGGCCAATTAATATTTCTCAACCATTGGGATACATTGTATACTCGAATCTAAAGTTTTGGCACATAGTTATCATTCAATATGGCCAATTAATATTTCTCAACCATTGGGATATATTGTATACTCGAATCTAAAGTTTTGGCACATATTTATCATTCAATATGGCCAATTAATATTTCTCAACCATTGGGATACATTGTATACTTGAATCAAAAGTTTTGGCACATATTTATCATTCAATATAGCCAATTAATGTTTCTGAACTATTGGGATAAATTGTGTACTCGAATCTAAAGTTTTGGCACATATTTATCATTCAATATGGCCAATTAATTTCATTAACACCTGACTCACGTTTCTGCATTCCTTTGTCTCAAAATTGATTCGAGTAAAAATCATAATCTCGAAACACGTTTTCAAATTTCACGTGCGAGAAATTTAAAATAATAATATTGTAGTCATGGATCATTTAATATATTTTTAATTGACAAGAAAATAAATCGTGTTCTAGATTTTATAAACAAGGTTTCTTAAATAATAGCTGATGGTAATTCATAATTCATTCAATGCAACCTGTTGCGTCAATCACATCAAGGATAAACGATTGAATTAATTGATGATGTTTGCAACATTTTTTCTCATCAAACTTTCAAGTTATAATAGTTCTTAGAGATCCGTATTAAATTCTATGGTAAAATACATATTATGTATATATTTTTAAGTAAATAAATAAATAAATAATAAATTTTTAATCCAATAAAAAACACATAAATTTGTTGTAGACCACTTTTATTTTTTCAAAACTCTACCGGTTTCGGAAGCACCCTTCCTTCATCAGGAGAATATTAAAACTAACTTATGATATAAAATATTGACAAGACATATAAATTTTAGGTGTTGGAGTGGGGGGTAAGCAAATGGGTAGGGGTAATTGTAGGATTTCAGGGAAGAACAGAGCGATTTATTGGGAAAATATTCAGAATGGGACTAAAAGATAAGTTAATTTGGTTATTTAAAATACTAGCATTATTATTAAGGGATTTTCTAATTTCGAGTGCTTCTAAGTTATCCAATTTTTTGCTTTTTTTTGTGGCGGTGAAGAATTGTAACCCCTGTGTCCTTGTTAAAAGTGTGATCTTTAGAAATTAGATGATTGGCGAATTCTGAGAAGTTATTATTATTTAAGCATCTTAAATGTTCTGTGACTCTAATATTTATATTTCTAGTTGTTTTACCTATGTAGAACGATGGACAATCATTACAATATAGTTGGTAAATACCTGAGTGGCTTAATTTATGTTCTCTATCCTTAGTATTTTTTAGTAATTTACCTAAATTGTTATCAGTATAGAACGCGGGTTTAATGTGAGAAGGAAATTTTTTTGTGCTAAGTGAGGAAAAGTTGGATATATATAAGATTCTGCGCCATTGAACAGGATTTATTATTTTATTATTATTTTCAGGTGTATTAAATAAAAATGTATTTGTTGAAATTAGTTTAAGTTTCTTATTGAGGATTTTATCAATTAAATTTGTAGAATAAACATTATTTAGAGCAATTTGTTTAATTTTTGAAAGTTCAATCGTGAAATTAACAGATGATAGTGGGATTTTTACTAGCCGGTGCACCATTGAATGATAAGCAGAATGTTTATGTGTGACCGGATGGTTTGACATGTTATGGATTGTTATATCTGTGTACGTAGGTTTACGAAAAATGTTGAATTCAATTCTGTTATTTATTGAAGTTAGTGTTAAATCTAAAAAATTAATCGATGCATTACTGCCTATCTCTAAAGTGACTTGGATGCTTTTGTGGAATGAATTTATTAGAAGAAGGAATTTAGTCAGTTGCCGATCTGTCCCTTTGTAGACCACTTTTATTTTATCAAAACTCTACCGGTTTCGGAAGCACCCTTCCTTCATCAGGAGAATATTAAAACTAACTTATGATATAAAATATTGACAAGACATATAAATTTTAGGTGTTGGAGTGGGGGGTAAGCAAATGGGTAGGGGTAATTGTAGGATTTCCGGGAAGAACAGAGCGATTTATTGGGACAATATTCAGAATGGGACTAAAAGATAAGTTAATTTGGTTATTTAAAATACTAGCATTATTATTAAGGGATTTTCTAATTTCGAGTGCTTTATTTCGTCCCGAAGGGACAGATCGGCAACTGACTAAATTCCTTCTTCTAATAAATTCATTCCACAAAAGCATCCAATTCACTTTAGAGATAGGCAGTAATGCATCGATTAATTTTTTAGATTTAACACTAACTTCAATAAATAACAGAATTGAATTCAACATTTTTCGTAAACCGACGTACACAGATATAACAACACATAACATGTCAAACCATCCGGTCTCACATAAACATTTTGCTTATCATTCAATGGTGCACCGGCTAGTAAAAATCCCACTATCATCTTTTAATTTCACGATTGAACTTACAAAAATTAAACAAATTGCTCTAAATAATGGTTATTCTACAAATTTAATTGATAAAATCCTCAATAAGAAACTTAAACTAATTTCAACAAATACATTTTTATTTAATACACCTGAAAATAATAATAAAATAATAAATCCCGTTCAATGGCGCAGAATCTTATATATATATCCAACTTTTCCTCACTTAGCACAAAAAAATTTCCTTCTCACATTAAACCCGCGTTCTATACTGATAATAATTTAGGTAAATTACTAAAAAATACTAAAGATAGAGAACATAAATTAAGCCACTCAGGTATTTACCAACTATGTTGTAATGATTGTCCATCGCTCTACATAGGTAAAACAACTAGAAATATAAATATTAGAGTCACAGAACATTTAAGATGCTTAAATAACAATAACTTCTCAGAATTTGCCAATCATCTAATTTCCAAAGATCACACTTTTAACAAGGACACAGGGGTTACAATTCTTCACCGTAACAATAAAAGCAAAAATTGGATAACTTAGAAGCACTCAAAATTAGAAAATCCCTTAATAATAATGCTAGTATTTTAAATAACCAAATTAACTTATCTTTTAGTCCCATTCTGAATATTTTCCCAATAAATCGCCCTGTTCTTCCCGGAAATCCTACAATTACCCCTACCCATTTGCTTACCCCCCACTCCAACACCTAAAATTTATATGTCTTGTCAATATTTTATATCATAAGTTAGTTTAATATTCTCCTGATGAAGGAAGGGTGCTTCCGAAACCGGTAGAGTTTTGATAAAATAAAAGTGGTCTACAACAAATTTATGTGTTTTTTATTGTAAATTATGGCGAGCCACAAAGTTAATGCTTTTTACAAATATGTATTTGTAGTATATTTATATGTAGTATATTTGCACAGACATTTGAAAGACCACCATTCAGAATTGAAACGTTGCTTGAAATGGCCTTTAGCCGTGTTTGGTGACCAGATCTGAATAGCCAGGTATTTCCCCACCTTCCTCTTCCCCTTCTCCTACCCCTCCTAAATACCTTCAGCCACACAACATTCCCCAATTGGGGAATGTTGTGAGGCTGAAGGTATTGGGGAGGGGAAGGAGAAGGGAAAGAGCAAGGTGGGGAAATCTTAGTATTATTATGTTATTATTAAAAAACAATATATTAACTACTCATTTATGATTAATTTATTTTCATTTGAGTTATTTTTTCTTGTGAAACTTTCACGGTTTATAAAATCGTCATGCTGTTGGAATGGTATTGTTAATTTCAAATAATGTTTTCAACCGTGCATTTGTGTAATTTAAACTTGTTATAGCGATAATTCATAAAAGCACATATTCTAACGTAATATTCAGTTGACAGCCTCCATGGTCGAGGGGTGAGGCTCTCAACTACGAATCCGAAGGTCGCGGGTTCAAATCCCGGCGTGCGCCACTAAATTTTATTTTAATTAATTTGTGGTGTTTCACAATTAATTAATTAAAAAAATAATACATAGTATATTTGCGCACGTTCCAGAGTGGAAAACACTTTCAGTATCGCCCTGGTGAAAGACCACCATTCAGAATTGAAACGTTGCTTGAAATGGCTTTTAGCCGTGTTTGGTGACCAGATCTGAATAGCCAGGTATTTCCCCTTTTCACCCCTTCCTCTTCCCCTTCTCCTTCCCCTCCCCAATACCTTCAGCCTCACAACATTCACCTATTGGGGATGCCATAGTCTCACTGTCTCCAGACTGTTGGGACCAGTTGGGACTCTTGTGGGGTATTCATATAAAAAAAAAAAAAAAGTAAAAACATCTAACGGTTCAATAAAAATAGATGATTTGTAAACGTTTTATGTGAACGGCATTATTGTTTTACGCAGTAGTTGTATGGAAATTGAGGTTAGGTTTGCAGTGAAAAACCAAAAATAAGATCATTTAGTTTGTAAATTGTCCCATAAATGCACATGTTTTGATTATATAAAAATGATAATTAATGTTTTTTTTTTTGACAGTTCTCAATTAAAAACATAAAAAAATCACAATTGTGAAAGTGCAGTTGAAGTTTGTAGATTTTTTATTAATTATTTATATATGAAAAATGTAATAAAAGTAAAGTGGTGACAATATCCTTTATGATGTTTCTGTACGAAAATAAGTTTTTTAGGATGGCAAAAAGTGATATTACAGATTACAAGAAAAAAAAAAACCATTGGTAAGCGATTTAAAAAACTTTATCAATGTTTACGTTAAATTTTTTAATTAAATATGTCCCTTTTGTAATATTAAAATCTGAAATAGTCTTTCATCTGCTTTCAAAAACAGTATTTCAATTTGTGGATACATCCAAAAACAGTACAATGTTCAAAGTCACAGTTCTGTAAAGAAAACATGGCAACAAAGTAAATTATATTTCAATCAAAAAAGTTAAACTAATATAAAACAAATTTGTCACCTTGTAGAGTGCCAAGACTAGAAGCAGCAGTAGGAGGGCCCCAGCGCATGCGGCCAGCACAACCGCCCACAGGGGGATTCCCTCGGTGGGCTGCGGGGGCACCAGAGGCGTGAGGACACTGGAGGCCTGCTGAGAGCGCGGGGGCCTCTCCAGAGGCACTCCCAGGTAAGGCAGGCGGGACACGCGGGCCACAGCCACAGAGGTGAGTGTCACGGAACGGTCAAATGTCAACTGAAAAGCAAAAAAACAATTTTTTATTATGTCCAAAATATCAATCTGATTGATCGGACGACTTCCGACATCACCAGAACCCACGCCACTAGCTACAACAGCACGAATGGCAACTGATTTTGATACATGTTATTCACTCGAGCAACAGGGTATTTAAAAAAAACGCTTTGAGTGACAGACATTTCGAGGCGTTCGATTACGAATTTGTTTGTTACCAAAAATTGCCCTACGTTGCAGTTTAACGGAGCAATATTGAATATTACTATTTCTGTATGTACTGGAAATTACTATAGTCATAGAAGACATTTAAGAAATGCAGTTTTTAACGGATAAACAAATGTTTAATTTTTAGCAAAAAACATATTTTAAATTAAAAAATTCCACTTCATAAAATCTTACCTTTTTGAGAGTCTGTGCATTGACTCTAGTACGGATAGCAAGCCAAATCTCATGGTTGGTGGCCAGAGGTCCCGCTACGCAGCGTACCATCGCACACTTCAATCCAGGGCACCTCGTCGCATCAGCCAGCTGTTCTGCATTCCTGTCAATTGCCTGTCTCCTTAACCTCACTTCCGGTTGCTCTTCTGTTTCGATGCTCCTCTTTCTCCTGCTCTCGGCCGTGAACTCCTTGTCGTACGAAGCCCGTTTCTCTTGCACTTCGAAGGCAGCCGCGTCACGCTTCTCCTGCGCCTTGCGGTCCCAACGGAAGTGCGTTTGTGGACTGTCGGTGGCCACATTATCACGGCCTCGCTCTGAACTGTCGGCTGAACTCCATCGGGTCTGATAGGAGGAACCACCATAAGATTGGGCTCCTTCACCTATTTTAGAAAAAAAAAATTCTTAATACGGGGAAAACGATAAACATTTTTTTTACAAAGGAGACCCTGGCGGAAATAATAAATTTATATCATCCTTTGGGATGCTGTGTGGAGGGTTTTTTGAGGACAGGAAGGAGTGAACCTAGGTCTTGAAGAGACACATGTTGTAGGAGGGAGGAAACACAGAGGCTGGACAATCATTTCACAGCCCAGCTGTTGAACACAAGAATGATTCGAAGAAGCGAGCCGTTCTCATGTAACCAATGTCAACTGTGTGTAAATGTTGGGCACGCGTTTGATTTGCCAACAAAGTAATTAAAGTCTGTAAAAAACAGTATTATCCTGTATTTCAAAATACAGTAATATGGCTTAATGCAACTTGATATTGCTTTAGGAAGTGATACAGCTGTCACTCGTGGTGTTAATAATTATTGAGTTGGCAAAATTTTATTATTCTCATTATTTGATAATCAAAAAGTACATTTCTTGCACTTTGTTTCAGAGCGGCAAGAGACATAGAGCTCATAATAGAAACATACAAGCTCAGAATAGAAACATACAAGCTCAGAATAGAAACATACAAACTCAGAATAGAAACATAGAAGCTCAGAATAGAAACATAGAAGCTCAGAATAGAAACATACAAGCTCAGAATAGAAACATACAAACTCAGAATAGAAACATAGAAGCTCAGAATAGAAACATACAAGCTGAGAATAGAAACATACAAACACAGAATAGAAACATACAAACTCAGAATAGAACATAAAATAATAGGTTAGGTTAGATTTGTTCTTCACTTTTCTTCATCTATCATAGAACCATATCTCGTGTTCTACTAGACTAACCCGATTGGCTAACGGCTTGCCCCCCAGACACCTTCTGCCTGTCCTGTCCGTCCACATCCCAGGTGTTGACCCGGTAGCCCCGGCCGGCCGCGGCAGCACCCATGGCGCTAGGACGCTGCACGGCCCCCACGAAGGTGTTGCCAGCGCTGGAGCCATCCTGGTGGAAGGTGGCGGAGCCTGCGTTGATCAGATCCCGGTTCACTGTCTCCTCGGTGGACCACTTGTGGCGGCCGCCTGATGAGTAGCTGTCGGCTCCCTCGCCGCCCCATCTGGAGAAATAGGAAATAATTGGAAAATGTAATATAATGGAATTTTGATACAAGATGCTTACCATAGATAATAAAAACAAGGGAGAAGGGCCATGAACCGTTATTGTAACAGCGCGGACAAAAGCGTGGCCATCACCGTTCACCCAAACTACTACAAATGACAACAGCGGCGGCACCCTGCCTTTGTTTCTACCTACAAACCAAACGCATAACTTTCATTGACTCCACAGCTTTGATAGTCCGTGCAGTTTGATCGTAGCTCGACGACACTCAGCAGCGTACTTCCATGCCATATCTCCCTTTGTTTATAGTTGATAGTCATAGTGTATACATATAAAATCGCTGTTATTTTCTAATTATGTTAGGTTAGGTTCTTTTGTGTATATTTTCCTGCTCTTTTGTTATTTGTACTTCACATTTGATTATTTATAGCCCTAGTTTATTCTAAATTGTTTATGTAAGTGAATCAACCGTTAATTTTTTACATCATAATTTTAATTTGCAATTTACGAGTATATAGTATATCTATTATTTTCTAATTATATTATGTTAGGTTAGTTAGTGTAAAACTCACTTGAGGTGAACCTTCACAAAACTGCGCTATAGTGTTATTATTATTATAGTCTACTCCAAGCTTTTGGACCTGATACTTTAAAAGTGCGATCTATAAAACTTGGCTGTACTTTGGTTTCTTTACCCTTACCCTTCCGATAAGTGATGAAGTCGCTGATCTAAGAGTTCAATGGCGTGAATTGTATTTTCAGGAATGCAGTAATAAGTAAAGCGCTAAACCATTTAAGTAGATAGAAAATAGGTTCTTCTATGTTACTGTCAGTTATGCAATAAATTAAATGCTCACCCTTGGGATTGGGTTTGTGTCGGAACATTGTACCCACTGGAGAGTCTTCTGTCCCCAGTTTGGTAGCGCCGCGCTTCCCCGCTGATGTAGCTGCCTGCCCCGTAGCGAGTGGATCCCCCCTGCGCACTCTCCTCGCTGCGGGAGGCCCCGTCGCCCCTGCCAGCCCCCGCTGAGCTCTCGCCCTGGGAGTAAGTTCTCTCATATGTTCGATCGTAGTTACTCGATTCGCCAAGTCTGTGAAACAAAATTTGTCAGTTTTCTTTTTCATACCTTTTCTATGCGATATGTGTAGGCAATATAAAGTGTTAGTATTGTACCGTTTATTGAAGCTGCTGCCAGCTTCTCCCTCAACACCTAGGGTGTAGAACTCTGTGCTGGACTCTGTCTGCGCCACTCTCCCATCAGCTCCGAGAGCTGCAGTGGTGTTTTTGCTGGAGTGGTGGACCACTGCAGGCCCTCCGCCAACTTGCGTACTGTTCCAGCTGGTCACATAGGTCTTGTTGTACCCAGCGTTCACTGGCTTGCCTCCGTACCAAGTCCACTGGCCTCCCTGACTTCCTGAGCTGCCGGCACCCATCTGACCACCGGACTGGCCCCCTTGAGAGTTAACCGTCCATGTCTGCTGGCCTCCTTGGCTTCCTGAGCTGCCAGCACCCATCTGACCACCGGACTGGCCCCCTTGAGAGTTAACCGTCCATGTCTGCTGGCCTCCTTGGCTTCCTGAGCTGCCAGCACCCATCTGACCACCGTACTGGCCTCCTTGAGAGTTAACCGTCCATGTTTGCTGGCCTCCTTGGCTTCCTGAGTTGCCAGAACCCGCCTGGCCACCTGACCGGCCCCCTTGGGAGTTAACCACCCATGTCTGTTGGCCTCCTTGGCTTCCAGATGCGGCTATTCCTCCAGGCCCCATCTGATTGCCTTGTGAGCCAGCTATCCAAATTTGTTGGCCTCCCTGCTGTCCTCCTTGGCCACTTTCCATGCCACCAGCGCCAATTTCTCTCGTGGATTCGCCACTTTGTGATCCTGAAGACCAGGTTCTCTGTCCACCTTGAGAATTGTTTGAAGTCCATGTTTGTCGTCCCCCTTGTAATCCACCCTGAGCTACTCCTTGAGCACCTTCTTGCCCTCTGCCCTGTTGGCCGTCCCAGTTCTGGCTGGATGACCAGGACTGCTCTCGGGTAGCCGGGCCCCAATTCTGTCCTCCGCTGGAACCGGAGCTGTAAGTCCTGTTCCAGGAGGTGGAGGATCCACTGCCTGACTGGCCCCCGGCTCCTCCACCCCGCACGCTGGTCCACTGTCCTCCCTGACCCCCCTGTGCTCCCTGGCCATACCCCCCGGAGACATAGGTGGCTCCCTGGCTGCCGTTGTTGGACCACTGCTTGTGGGACCCCTGGCCTGCCCCTCCGACTTGGATGGTACCGGTGGTGTGGGCCTGCTGGGCTCTCTGAGCATGTACTCTGGAACCATCACCAGTCTCCACTCCAAACTTTTTCTCCTCTTCATCAATTTTCTTCTTCTGTTCTTCTGTCACCACGCGCGTTCCTCCTACAAAAGATCCACATGAAAATATACACAGGTACGTTAGACCTATTGATGGAATTTTTTTCTTCTTTAACTGCTGGAATGCCACATTCCCACCAAATATAAATCCCCGCAAGTGCCAGTGATAAAAAGGAGTATTGCATTAAAAGAACTGGGTTACTGTCAAAGGAATAAAGTAAAACATGGAGATAGTGTTTAACGGAGCAATACGAACTGTATCCATATCAATAAATTCACTCTTGCTTTTTGTTTTTCACTCTTAAACTTACTAGGAGTGTTATTCTTAATAAAAATTTCTTCCCGTTTTTTATATAAAACAACCCAACTTACAGCTATTTTATCATTATTAACCATGCAACATACATTAACCGCTGGTGTGCCACGTTCCCGCCAAATAAAAACCCCCACTGTGCCAGCCATAAAATGGAGTGTTGCGCGGCAAGTGCTAGCTGACAGTAATTTCGTAATTACTCACTGTTGTTTTGCAAAATGATGTTTTTGTAAATTAATAATAATAGTTGGATGACTTGTATAGCGCCGTTTTTGTGAAAAAACACCTCAAGGGTCTTACCAGATAATGTGTTTATGTATTTATCAAAATTGGATATACATACATATGTGTACAGCATAAGTAGTTTCTCCAGAATAGTTAATATTCAGTGAAATGATTTTTTTTTCTTCCTTATTTTATATTAAAAAATTGTAATATGTATTTTTATGATTTTATTATATTTACAAAAAAGCTAAGTAAGTGTTCTTCCAATGAAAATAAAAAAAAGATGTTTTCCTCTAAATAAATATAGTAACATGACATTGAAAATCATCATTGCAAGGTCGATGACACTTCCACAATGGCGAAGAACTTTTTCACAGATAATTTCACATGATGACAAGATAAAATAATATTAACATATATTATTTCCTTGCCAAATTAATAAAATATATTTTAGTATGCTAGGAGTATTTAAGGTTCAAAATACTATAAAATTGAGTCGAATCAGCTGCGTTGCTAGAGAATGCCGCTCCGGCATCGCTGGCACATGACGGGTACAAATGACAGAGTGCCGCTCCGGCAACGCTGGCATACAAGTGGTTAAACCACCGATTTGAGCAAGCTTGTCCGTGATCATGTCTTGGTATAACAATAAACATATTAGTACGGAATATAACTACACTTAACACAGCGGTTAAGCATTATCAATACCTGAAGAGCTTGTGGTTTTGGAGTAGTTGGAAGATGAGCTCCAGGAGCCGCCACTGGTTGAGGAAGAACCCCCGGAGACAATGCCACTTCCTCCTGATGATGCTGATCCACCGCCAGACACAACCGTCTCTCCACTGTTTATCATACTACCTAGAATGATTGCAATAATTAATGATACGAAGACGAATTAAACGAGTTTTAATATAAAAATCACCAATCGAAACGGAGATAAAAATGCTTCGTTTTGTTCCAAGTAGTTTAAATAGTACATAATTATTTTTTTTACATATGTAATTTGAAAAATACTGTCCAAAGCCAAGTTCAACATAACGAAAAAAAATTATATACAAATATGTGTTATCATAGTTATATAGAAATTATTCTGACTTATTTTAAGTGTTCAACATTATTTTATTTCCATGGAATTGTTACAGTCACTTCCATCATGAGCTATAGAGCAACGAAATATTAATTTTGTTGAAAATATAGAACAACAGTGTTAAAACTCGGGAAGCAACTGCACTAGTAAATAAAATAAAATAAATCTATTGGTTAGGAAGTATTCTTACCTTGAAGGGCGGCATTGCTGGATTCCAGGTAGGACTTCCTCTTGCGATCAATCTGCAGGTTGAAGTCGTTTACATGCTCCGCCAACTCGCACTTGATATTGCCGGTTGTCTCTGGCTCCTCTAGCAGGTACATGAGGCTGTCACCTGGACACATTAATGTTGCAGATAACCATGTATAACGGCTGCTTTCACCAATTAAACGATAGATAATTAAGATTTGTTTATTTACGACAGTAAGTGAACTTTTCACCAACACATCAACGATTTAGTAAGCTTTCAGGCTTCGTAATTCGATTAATTTCATAACAGAGGTTATTATACAACACGCTAACACTAGTTAGTGATTGGAGTCGAATTCTATTATTCGGGCCCCACACAAACTAACTTACATTTTGTGCACTGAAAGAGTTCACAAGAAATTTTTAATATTATATTTTTGTGTCTCTACGAACCAAGACTTTACCCATCTATCTATCTGGTTATAATCAATTACCACTCCTTAAAGACGCGTAGAGATATTAATTGCTCTACTTAAATATTTTTTCTTTTTATTAAACGGTAATGCATACAAGTATTAACAGTGAAATTCTGACTTAATTACATTTTTTATACCAAAATCTCACCCTTCAGAACATCATCACAACCTCCCGTACGAACACTGTACAAATTTATTTATGAACTCACCTGTGGGAAGAGCTATGTATTTCTTAAATATCTATATTGCATATACACTGTATAAACGGTACAATTATAACGAGTTGTATTAGTAATGTTATAAAAAAAATTGTACAAATAGAATAAATAAACAAATAAGCTGGGATTTTGCTCAATCTCCCAAAACTTGAAGCAGTTGAGCATTATTTATCACTCGGCTGTTCATACGTGATTAAGTTATCTATTTCCATAAACAAAGGGAAAATAACAAACGCCCAATCAAAAAAATGGGAATTGAATAATCCTTCGCTAAGTCTTCTACTAAGCATTTGCTCACTTTGATTGGTGAGAGCAGCCCCAAGTGTCTAAAGAACTCAGTTAATCACTCTTAATTTGAGGACCCACCACTTGATTCCTAAAAATATATTTTTTATTGGGCTTTCCCCACACATGCACTTCGGATCGCGTGCCTCGAGCAGCGCTCCAGGCGGCACGCAGTAAAGTAAAGACCGCTAAAGTAAGGTAAAGGTTTGCAGCACAGTCCATTGTGGGACTTTTCTTGTCTGAGCAGTAGGTGGAATGCTCGCTCCAAAGCGTATGTGTAAAGCCCGCTATTGTTTATGTGAACATGAACTGAAGTGGGATGATCTTGCGACTAACCTCCAGACAATCCAATAATGATAATTGGATGATTTGTATAGCTCTGTTTTTAGTGAAAAATCACCTCAAGAGCGCTGTACAAGTATTACTTGCTAGGGTTTATCATTATTATGTACAAACAGATACAGAAACATACTTCCCTGGCAGGTCAGTCCAGATTAACACGTTATATTATAAAGTTTTAGCTAGGGAAGATATGATTTTGAACGCACAGGACACAATATTAGAAAACACTGCTCATTGCATGATATTGTAGTTACTATTTATTTTTTATTTGTTATTGATTTTATATTTATTAGAAATATGGTGGCTAAAGAAGAGTAGGTTATTATTTAAAATATTAATGTAAATATGTAATTTATTGTCTTTATAATTTGTGCAAGTTAGGTTGGTTGTATTGCCTACCCGCGAGTGTCTCATAGGGCCACAGCAAGAAGACCTCTGCCTCCTCGATGGTGGAGGGGCCGTTGTTGCGGATGCCGTAAAGGTGCACCAGCTGCGGCCCGATGTCAGCCTCGTGCGTCATGTTGGTCTCCTGGTACAGACTCGTGTTGTAGTGTAGATCTGGTGGGATGGACGCTCTGAAAAACAAAACAATATTAATTAGTAATTGAAAAGTGTATCAAACGACTTCCTGTCTGACTATTGTTACTAAAATAGTACCGGGTCTAAATAGCCAGGTACTTCCCAACCTTCCTCTTTCGACCCCTCTCGTTCTCTTCCCCACTCCCATCAGCCTCACAACATACCCCAATCGGGGATGCCATAGTTGCACTGGCTTCGGACAGTTAGAACCAGTTACGACACTTAAGCTGTATTCACATAATGGGCAATATCACCCGGGTCGCTTGTGATGGATCAAACGTAGATTTCAACAAAATGTACTCAATTATGTAGTGCTTATAAAAAAGTAAGTGCACAAAGTATGCCTATTAGTGGTGGGCGAAGCGGCACGGTTTAGTGAGCCGGATCACTAAATCAGCTCTCTGTAAAGACAATCCACATGAAAACTGGACGAAAAAAGTATCGTGTTGAGAGTCTTAAGGACGTCTTTAGGTGAGCCAAGGGAGCGAGGGACAGGGAATGGTGCGGGGGGACGTGAACCGTCGTTCAATCGAGCCGGATCACCGAACCGGTAAACTACAAAGAGCTGATTTAGTGATCCGGCTCACTAAACCGAACCGCTTCGCCCACCACTAATGCCTATCGCCCAAAATCATATAAAATCGACCCCCAAAGCACTTTTAACTCTTGATCGTCCTACTAGCTACTTTCCAAAGTGGTAGATATTTTCAGTATCGCATCCTGGTGAAAGACCACCATTCTGAATCAAAACGTTGATTGAAATGGCTTTAGACGTGTTTAGTGACCAGATCTGAATAGCCAGGTACTTCCTGACCTTCCTTCAACCTCACAACGTACCCCAAGTCTCACTGGCTACAGAGGGTTGGGAGCAGTTTGGAATCTCGTGCGGTACTAACATTCAAAATAATAAAAAAATGTCTCCTGGTTCCACAATATGGCTTCCCAGGTATCCGAGCCTTCTTCCCACCATATTTTTCACGTTGTAGTTTATATCCATATGTCTTATCTATCTTGATATAAGTTATTTACTGGGAGTTATTGGGAAGCAATATAAAACACACATTCTTCGTTAAGACCATTAAATATTGATGGAATTACCCAGTAACAACGAGGTCTGTCTCCAGCCATATGCCGATTGACATGCTCTGCTGGTTATCTGCCACGGAGCGATTGGCCTCCGGATTGGTGCTGTTGGCCTCCATGAAGAAGTCGTATGAGGGAGCCATGCCGGTTTTGTGGAATGGCTCCAAAAGAACTTTGAAGTGAACCTGTAACAGTTAACTGCATATTTGAGGGAATGCATAAATTAATAAAAAAAATAAAAATTATTATTAACAGCAAATTTTGAGTCATCTCTGACTTCATTTTGCACAAATAAATCATCTAATAATAATAATTAGATGATTTGTATATCTAACTGTTCCTTCATACACCTATTCCACTCTCTTCTAAATAGTTACTCTATGTTACCTTTCTTATGCGCTTATATGGACATATACATCATAATATTATGTTGCGAATGCTTTTTTTAAATATTTATCTTTAACACATCGGCTCATTGGAAAAACAAGGTTCTATATGATACAGCAATGTTAAGCGATAATAGGCCCTAGAGAAAGCTACTTTAGAGTTCATTGTCACATAACATTTCCGACATTATGTATAGAATATATTTATGTACATACACCATTAATACATACTAAATTAGTGCTTTCATGAAGTCAGACTATACTAAGACATGGCAGAAGTATCTGATCAAAGTTGTTCTCACCAATCGACCTTGCGGCAGCGGATTTCCGATATCGCACTTGAGTGTGTTATTATTATAGCTGGTGGGTGGGGAGCACTGGACGGGAATCTCCGCCACAGCGTCGTCGATCCTCTCTATCTTGATGTAGTTGACACCGCCGGGCAGCTGCAGGTTGTAGGTGGTCTCGAACGCATCCTCGCCCATGTTCTTGACTATCACGTCGATGTTCAGACGCTCCTTGGAGCCCAGCAGGTACTTGTCTACACTCCTGTAAACAAACAAGAAAATCAATAAAATATACGTTTGAGAGATAGATTATGTTCACAATTTCTTATTAGCTTATTTTTAATGTAAAGTTATGCTTTTTGCTATTTAGAATGAATTCATAAACATAATTGGCTTCCTTCATTGTTGGCTTTTGAATCAATTATTTTGTAATCAATTGTCTTACGGTGTAGCCATGAGTCGCAGATCCGGAATACAGATATTATCAGAGCCGCAATTCTTCTGAATGTTGACGGAATCCTTCTGAGAGTTGGGCACGTTCTGGTCCAGGATGGGATGCAGGGGAGAGCGAGGGTTCCTCCTGCGCACGGTCGCCCCGGCATTTCGCTCCTTGCTCATGCTGTAGCGGATCTCCGCCTCGATGGGGGTCAGTTTGTCACGCACTTTATCCTACAAAAGAAAGAATTAGTATCCGATGGACGAAGTTGGTGAATATGTGTGGAGGCAAACACCGCAGCCGAAGGCATAAGGAACTAAAATGCCAGGAAACCAGCAGATCTTTGGGCTTTCTGAGACTTTGCAGCCTGTTCTAGGGCTCATTTTGATCAATACTAAATGAACGAGAAAGAGTGATGAACCACGAGAACATATCTAACACTGGACGCAAATCGGATGATGATAACGATTGTTATACCTGTTAGTAACACTAATGTATCATTTTTCAATCGATTCATAAAGAATTCTAGCAAACAGCGAGGAGCTACCAATAAGTTTGAGGTGCTTATTTTATCTCATGCCAGAAACGGAATATGAGGAGATAATTTTTAAAAATTCGTTTGGATATATTCCATAATAATGGGCAACTCACCACGATGTAGACCTGCATGGAATTGCAGTACATTTCATCTCTGAGGAGGGGGATGGATTGGTTGAAAGTGTGACGACCCTCGTTGTCCAGGAAGAAGAGGCGGGGGTCGTTGGGCTTTTTCACGTCAAGGATGAATTGCAAATCAAATTCTGGAAGGAAACACAGTTTACATTATAAGATTTATGATATTTACTTATTGTCACCCTTGACGAATGGGTCAGATAAGGAGGAGGGTACTATGAGTTGCCAATTAAATACACATAAAGCCATGTAAAATATTGAGAAGAAAACTAGGACATTCAAATTGACACAGAAATTATAACAGACAGGCAAATTTACAGCCAGAATGCAGACTTCATATGCAACAGCGTGAAAATGTGCATTATTTTCTGCAAGCAGCCATCCAATTATTTTTCCAGCACAACTCATTGTGACTTAGCAAGAATATTGATTATCATTCAGGATATTTTTTCTCCATTGAAAGTTACAAGTCGTAGGTACATTATTATCATTGCAATATATTTGATATTTCCGAATATTGTAATTTTCATGCACACATTTAAGGATGGGAATTGCTGTAAAGGAGAAGCGTTTGTGAACATCCATTAGCAGTTATATTTTACAGGAGATGATCGAATGAAACATCCCGAGACTCACCAAACTCGCAAATGAATCCGTCAGCTTGGAAAATAAATACATTTGCTATTATGGTAAGGGATAAAATAATAATTTGTCACTACAAATCAGTATCCCTTTAGTGTATTCAGTCCTATGACTCTATTCAGAAATGGCAGTCTGTTTTAATAGATTCGCCTATCTTAACAAACGGATTGCAATCTTTGGAGCACAGACGTCAGGTGGAAATGCTGTCCTTGTTCTACCGGCATTTCAATGGAAACTCCGAGGAACTAGCATCATTGATTCCGTCGGCACCGGTGCATAGTCAGAAAACACTCCAAACGCGTGCCCAACATTTGTACATAGTTGACATTTGTCACATAAGAATGTGATGAGTTGAATGAGTTCTTGTGTTCAACAGCTCGGCTGTGGAATAAAATTTGCCGGCCTCTGTGTTTCCTCCCCCCTACAACATGGGTCTCTTCAAAACCCAGATTCATTCCTCCCTGTTTATAAAAAACCCTCCACACAGCATCTCCAAAGATGCCATAGATATCGACCTACAATATGTAAACAGAGCATGTGGATCATAAAGATGACGCCCAAATCAAAATGAATTGGTTCGAAAACATTTAAAAAAAAAATAAAGTGCATTATCTCAAAGTCGAAAGATTACAAGAAGCATTGTCTCCATAGAGCAAATTTGTCTCCGAGCAGTGGCTAACTTCATTGAGATTATTTTTCAAACAGAAAATTGAGACACGTAGAGATATTTTAGATAGGGACTATTGCAATCTTTATTATTAACAATTTAATAAACAATATGAATACTTAAAAAATATGTACGTCACAGATCGTTGCGAGCGATAAAAACAACTAACAATTTACTAAATTGTAAAAGTCCTCCTAGTCGTTATTGTATGGCGATATATGGGTTAGTGACGTGTGAGTGTATTCAAATTACAACATTAGTTTTGTCAAAAACTATATGCTTAATAATGGCTCATACGGTGGGGTACATGCAGTTGGGTTCTTAAGTTTCAACTTCAAACTTATAACGCGTGCCTTTCTGACTTCCTATGACATAACCAAATTACATCATGTGCTTTCGGGTTAACTTTGCGCTCTGTGTTATTTTGGAGCGAAGCGTGCTACTCTTTCGAAGCAAGGCAACGGAATTTAATAAGAAATTGTGTTATGAAATTACTCATAAGTGGGTCAAAATCGTCATACTTATTTGTATTACATGCCAAATCTAGTAGTGATATGTCGATGGACATAGGCCCCGGGGAAAATAATTCCCTCGGGGGCTCCTGTGTGGAATTATTGTAAAAATTAAAAAAAAGATAGCTAGGAAAACACCGTTCAAAAAACCGCAAGAATCAATTGAGAATTTTTTTTCCTATTGTCTCTCAGAATGCGTCGTAAATCGTAAGATAACAATTATCGATGAATTAATAGGAATGTATAAATTTAAACTTACCAACTTGAGTGTCAACACCGATTCCGTCATACTTGAGGCAGTAATTGATGATGGTGCAAGCCACCTTCCTCCTGTTGAATAAGGTGCAGTTCTTCTCTTCTAAGGAAATCAGCTTGGAATCTGTTCCGAAGAGAATGCTCGCCGTCATCTTGACTACAGGTTTTGCTCTACAGGAAGCAGAAATAGAATTACATATGAATTTTGGGCAGGAAGCAAACATTATTTAATAATGGAAATGCATTATTCATCCGACTGAGGACATTGAAATTGCCAAGCAGATTTTATAAAGCCACAAATTTACTTATATTGTATAATGATGGCCTCCATGGTCGAGGGGTAAGGCTCTCGACTACGAATCCGAAGGTCGCGGGTTCAAATCCCGGTGTGCGCAAGTAAATTTTATTGAATTAATTTGTGTTGTTTCACAATTAATTAATTTAAAAATAATATATAGTATATTTGCGCACGTTCCAGAGTGGAAGATACTCTCAGTATCGACCTCGTGAAAGACCACCATTCAGAATTGAAAAGTAGCTTGAAATGGCTTTTAGCCGTCTTTGGTGACCAGATCTGAATAGCCAGGTATTTCCCCACCTCCCTCTTCCCCTTCTCCTTCCCCTCCCCAATACCTTCAGCCTCACAACATTCCCCAATTGGGAATGCCATAGTCTCACTGGCTTCAGACGGTTGGGAGCAGTTGGGACTCTTGTGCGGTATATTATATATAAAAAAAAAAAAAATGACACTCAATTTTCAAGTGTTCAATTTATTCAAATCGTACTTCAAGGAGGCTCTTATCACAAATAGCGGTCCAATGATATCTGCTTCTTCACCATTACTCTTTTCAACCATGAAGTCTTCAAAACAGGTGTTTACCTAAACAGGAAAGCGGTGTCAGCCTCATAAGCCCCGACCACCAGATCGGTGTACTCATTAGAGTCCAGGTCCACTCCGCCAGCC
The DNA here is from genome assembly GCA_022606495.2 of Halesus radiatus. Taxonomy (NCBI): domain Eukaryota; kingdom Metazoa; phylum Arthropoda; class Insecta; order Trichoptera; family Limnephilidae; genus Halesus; species Halesus radiatus. Next base: position 48,251 of record JAHDVE020001091.1, on the reverse strand, counting down.
ACGGAGAAGCCGAAGGTGGATAGGGACGGTTGCGCCATGTCCTCAGCGCGCAGGATCTGTGAGGGCTTCTCGCGCACACCCCCCGCGGCCCCGTGGAAGATGTACACGGCGCCGCGCCCCGTCACACCATCATAGGGCGCTCCCACAGCGAAATCTGGGAAGAACATATAAATATTTAAGATAATCATCACCTCATTACGGCACTACATCCCAGGGTTCTTACCTCCATGGTGAAAAACCACCATAGGGAAGTACCTACTTAAAATTCAATACACTGTTTATATACCTCCAAATCCATCTAAGTTGATATCTCCAAGAGAAGCCAGGGACAAGCCAAACCTAGACTTGGACAGGAAGCCGTCACGTGATTCCACTCGTGCAAAACGTCCCTGGAAATCAAACAGAAAATGTTAACATGAATGTTACCACAGTCCCAAACTAATTTATTTTAAACTAATTCATGTACCTACGTTATTTTTTAAAGCTTTATGATAGAGGAGACATTATACAGGAATCTCACCTGTTCACTGTTCTGGTAGATGATATACACCTTGCCCACATCGTACTTGCCCTCGTTGTTGGTCGGGGTATACATGGGGGCCCCCACGATGAGATCATCGAGGCCGTCTCCGTCTACGTCGGCAGCACACAAACTGTAGCCGAAGTAACCGCCCAGTTGTTCCCCTGTCAGGTTCTGCACGTTCTGCAGATCCCAGGAGTACAGCACCACCTAGGAGATCGCAATAAACCATTTATTATCCATTGGATAGTGGTGTGACTTTTTATGTTCACAGTTTGAACATGTTCTTTTTATGAATATATTCAAAATTCAATTAGTATTTATTTCGAGTTTCTTTCTCTTTGCATGATAAGTCCTACATGTCTAATAATGCTATCAGAACCCTTGTGAAACATAGCCATCATTATTGGCGAATTTCTGCTTATACCTTAATAGCCATTTACCGATTTACAAACAATAAAAATAAATATGTGCAGGCTGATTAAAATACCACAATTTCTACATTAGTGACACACCAACTCCACATATACCGATGGTCTAAATGTATTGTGTCGAATCTGCAAAATGTCAATTTTCGTTTTATTGTCTTTAAACTATCAATGTATTCTATAATTTATATTTTCAGATAACTAACTAACAAACCATCATGCTTTTTTCCCTGCAGGGGTATGCAGAGAGGACAGACCGCCAAACAACTCGATCTTGGCATACACTTCTTGTTTCATTCCCATTCATACAACGCCTCATATATCTGTTATTCCGACTTCTGACATGGCCCGACTCAAGTATTTGATTCACTTGATCGTGCTATGTCGTCCTCGGGCCTCCCCGCTTCTTCATCCATTCACATTCGCGTCATACATTCTTCTTACACTCCTTTCTTCGTTCATTCACTCTGGGTTTCAGATGATACCAAAAAAGTTCTCCTAATTTAAAAATGAAAATGATCAAAACTGCTTGAAGCATCTGGCATAGTAAGTCGAATCTAACTTTGTTTTCACTCTCCCGTAAACCTCGAAAAATACAGATTTAATACCTTACGTTGGGACTATCGATATGCGTGTACATCTGATCAATAAGATGTTTTTCTGATTTCATATTTCATATAAATTAGGTCTGTAATATTAGTCTGTACTTGCTCTAGTAAAAAAGTCATTTTTCAGAAATCCAGAAATGCCACTAAAGTACCTTGTATCCACGGAGCAAATAATACATAGAGATGCCCTAACGCACAAGGCGAAGAAACCAAAATAGGAAGGACGAGAGGCGAGGTAGGCGTGCCGCCATTGTAAATAAAACGGCAAATAAGTGAAAAGGTTTGAAATATTTACAAAAACTGAATACTTTGTCGGAGTACTTAGTTCGACCCCTTTTATAAATGTTTTATAATTTTCTAACCAAAATTGGTGTCATGTGACCTTTGCCTCCAGCCATCAAGATGGTGCTTAGGGCAAGTCTTTTAATTCTGACTTCACTTCTTGTATCCGTCTTTTGTCGTCCGAAGCATCCATCTCACTAGCTAACAGTTCAAACAGGTTTCACTTATTGACCCAAGTGCGTCGACTTCAATTAGCAATTAGATTGTAAGTATATAATAGATATTTCTTACCTTCCCGTATAGATTGCCTCCTCGGGGCATGCCCACCGCCACCCCCTGCTCCCCGCTGCCGTTGAAGTCTCCCACCGCCACGGAATAGCCGAGGTACGAGTCATCATCAGCCGCCCGGCTTTCTGCCGTGCTGAGTACACTGGGCTTCACATCCAGACTCTGCGAGTATAGTTGCCCTGCACATGGTCACAACAGTCTAAGTAAAGCAATACCATATCAGAAGTCAAATTCGAGTGAATTAATAACTTTGTTCCTGAACTGTTTGGAATTTAGTTACTTCTATACTATATATACTACACTAAGTAATATTTACCGCTTCTTTTTAAAAGCACTCATGATTGTTTTCTCTCCTATTCGAATTGACGACATGCTGACATTCATATACATTTTAAATTCACTGATACTTTTACACTATGCTCATTGTATTGTGAAAACACAAAAATTGCTCATAATGTGGGCTAATGGGATAGAACCATCGACCAAATCCATATCGATATTGTCGATATGGAGACAAGATTGAATCCAAAGCAATGTGATGGTTGTGTCCCCTGGCTAATTAATTCACAAATTGTCGCACTAAATACCAATATATACAAAAACATATTTTTATTGATTAATCAATTGCAACAATGTATACAACTTTGAACCATTTGTATTTGTAGCTATCCAAAACGAATACCTAATTTGATTGAAGTGAATTTTTGTTATGATTATGTAACATAAACCTGCTATGTTGGTTTTGAATTCCTACATAAAGTATTTTTACAATAATTAAACATCAAAACCAACAAAGTTTGTTATCCATCACCAATTAGGTAGCGTATTATAGTTTTATAATCATCATTATTAATAATATTTAAGCGGAAGAATGCTATGGCGAATGGTTCCCAATAGCAGCCCAGTTTTAGCCAGCTGAATGTTTAAACTGAAATAAATTTTCTTATTAATTTCGAATGGGTTATAAGTTTTTTGAATAGTTTTTGAAGTCCAATTTTGAATAGTTTTTGCAGTCCAATTTTAATACCAGCAAACCATCCTTCCACCTAAAGAATAACCATTAATATTAGATACTCCACTCGTCAGACTATAATTTTTTATTGATAATATTGGGTTACCGATTATTTTTTTGAGTAAAGGGTTCATTCAACTTCTGGGAAGTTTGTTTTGATATTAGGTGAAAACTGTATTTAGTTGTATGTGGGGCACTTTATATTAAATTTTAATACTGTCCACTGGCAGAGCAGTGACTTATCATTGATTAGTTTGGGAGATTCCCTGGGATTTGCAAGTGATGCAATATTTTTTTATTATATTTTATTGGAGAATGTTGTTTTAAAGGTGTATTATATTATGTTCTAAACCACAACATAAACAACGGGACATTTTTACATAAATACAACATCAATTTAGCATTGGCTTCCACTAATTTTATCATGCAACACTAAACATTCACATGTCTGCTCTTAAAGATTTTCACAGTTCAATCATAGAAACTTATTTTACTTATCGCTTATTTGGAAAATCTAATAAGTTGAAAATATGATAGCTATGCTTGATTTATGTGATAAATGCTAAACAAAAGCTATTTAATGAGTTTGCTTCAATGACAATAATTTATACCATTGATTTGCTTGCACTAATAGATTTCCCAAAGCATTGAAAAAGTCTAAAGGATTGAACCACATACAATGACAAATTGACAATCTCTACACTAATTTTGTGTAGGTAGGTACAACATAAAATGTAAAGAATAATTTTGAAAAAAAAGGAGTGTGCATCACAACATTGAGCCGGAATAAATCTCTAGGAAAATCAGAATTAAATAATGTTCTGCAGAGATGCCGCCGTCGCCGCTGGTCTCGCCCTTCCTGCACCGTTTGTATTAATCATTAATGTAATTAATGGAAGTAAGATTAATACCATCAAGATTTATTTGTCATTATTTGAATTTTCTTCCATTGGGACTGGCCCAAATTCAAAAACGTTCTGTCATAATACATAACTGAAAACTCACGAAAACTGTCAGATTTTATTTGGCGGGATTATCGAAAAGTTCTCGAACAAAAACAAATTACTTTTCTTCTATGGTCTGATAGGTATCCGTACCCGATTTTTGGTTGCAGTATTTTAGAGGAAGGTTTTTTTTTTTTTTTTATATGTCTACCGCACAAGAGTCCCTAACTGCTCCCAACCGTCTGGAGCCAGTGAGACTATGGCATTCCCAATTGGGGAACGTTGTGAGGCTGAAGGGATTGGGGAGGGGAAGGAGAAGGGGAAGGTGGGGAAAAGGGGAAATATCTGGCTATTCAGATCTGGTCACCAAACACGGCTATAAGCCATTTCAAGCAACGTTTCAATTCTGAATGGTGGTCTTTCACCAGGGCGATACTGAGAGTATCTTCCACTCTGGAACGTGCGCAAATATACTATATATTATTTTTAAATGAATTAATTGTGAAACAACACAAATTAATTAAATAAAATTACTTGCGCACGCCGGGATTTGAACCCGCGACCTTCGGATTCGTAGTCGAGAGCCTTACCCCTCGACCATGGAGGCCGTCAGGTAGGTAGGTAATTTAAGTGGAAGTAAATTCAAATAATAAACGACAACATAAAAGCAGTATTAGGACAAGCTAACTTATTTTTCTGACTGTGGTCAGGGTGAATAGGAATAACAACGGTCACTAAAAATAATAAGGATTATTGATTTGTAAATTAATATAAGTAGCATATGTAGAGAGGCGGTCACATCGACAGATCGAGGGGGGAATATCCAGTTTATACAATAACAAAAATATATACGTATATCCATGTTAATGATAATGTTATTTTTATGGATTTTTATGCCCCCCTAACATCCGTCGGTGATCAGTATACTAGGCTTTACCTTCGCCGTATTCCTTGTACCTCGGAGGCATGTAAGGCAGGACGATTGTCGGGTTTACTGAGTACATCTGGCCTGTGGAACATGTGCCAAATATAGAATGAAGGAAACATGGGCAACAGCACAATACATTTATTACTCCTGTCAACGAATACCACAATTGTCCGGGACGGTTGTTCAAAGAATTTTCTTACCCCTTTGCATGTCCTATAATTTTTCTGGTAGTCCTAAGAACATAGTTATAATTTATTAATATTATAAGTAAGTATACATTTTCTTCATGGTCTTCGGCTGCTGTGGTAAAAAACGTCGCATTTGATACCTCTTGCTGATTTACGAGTAATATTATAATTTTGGAATATAGGTAGGAATCATGGATACAGGTAATACATTGTATTAGGTACCTACTTCATAAAAATATTATCTTAGAAGTTATGGATCGTTGAATCGTACTGATATGTTCCTAAATTTAGAAAAAAAATATATTTTAAATATATACATATACCTATGTATCATGAAGATAAATGGAACTGTTCGCAAAATAAATAATAATATAATGTGACGATATAAAAGAATGTGACGAAGATGTTTTACCTTGCCAATACCAGCTTCCCGGGGCTCCGATGAACAGTCTTCGTCCGTCCTGAAAAGAGAGAAAATACTTCTTTTACACCACTGTTTTTAATGTATAAATACTACACATTTCAGAAGAAAAGCTTTCCTCATCAGGATAAAAAATACATTAAAAGATAATGACAAGTATAGACAAATAATAAACAAATTGACAAATTACAAACATAAACACAAATTAACAATAAGTGATAAAATTGTAAAGAATGTTAAAATAATTGGGAAAAAAAATTATGTATTAAATAATAAATTTATATTAGAAATTATTTTTATTATAAGTATAAATAAAATCAAGTAAAAACAATGCATAAAACATAATAATAGTTATTATTTTTAAAATTTATAATAACAATATTCCAAATATGTATGGTTATTAATGTGAAAATAAATTAAAAAGAGAGCTGTTTTAATTTTTTTTTTGATTATTAATAATATTTAATTGACCATTAACACTTTTTCTAATTCCCATAATTTCAAATTTATCTAATTGTAAACCAGTTGTATTCGTAGTAAAAATTTAAAACCTTTATTTATATCAAAAGAATAATTTGTTTCCAAAATATGGTTGGCAAATTCAGAATAATTATTATTATTTAAACATCTTAGGTGCTCCTTAACTCTAGTATTAAATATTTATATATTAAAAACGGCGGTGTCAACAAAGTTCATCTTATTAATTACATTAAATAATGACGCCACAAAATAATTACACATCTTTCGTAAAAAAAAAATTATCGGAAAACGTTGAGCCTTTATACATAGGGCCTTACCCCTTACTCATTTTATTTATTTAGCAATGGTCCTTACTACAGTTGTAAAAAATATAAAATAATAAACATAACAAGATCTGGCAGGGCCCACTAAATTAACAAATTAAAAATGCATGTTGGAATGAGTTAGCTACTTGACTGCCTGTGCAAACAAAAAATACTTATGAGGTTCTGAACAAAACCTGGATTTTAAAAAAATATTTTCAATAGTGGAAGATTGGTACTCTCAATATCGCCCAGGTGGGAGACAACCCATCAGAAGCGAAACGTTATATAAAATGGCTTTAGCTATGTTTAGTTACCAGATAAGAATACTCAGTTCCTTCTTTCCCCTCCCTCACCTCCTCAATCCTCACAATATTCCGTGAACTTGAATTATTCAGCCTCGGTGGGCCTACCCTTTTAGTTTGTTTGTAAACAGAAATATGCCGACAAAGATTTATATTGCAAGTCAGCATTGAAACCGGGAACATGGAATGTTATTCAGATTTCGTCACACACTGGAGACACTGAATTAAACCCATTATTACATGCTCAATATCACTGAGGTACCTACCCAGATCTTATAAAAAAAAAGAAGTTTATATTAGTTGCCTACCCAAGATCTCAAGGAAAAAGTTAAATATCGGTAGGTACCTACCCAGACATGAAGAAAAATGTTTTTTTATTTATTTAGATAGCTACCAAAATTTTTAAAAAGTAGAAGATGGATGGACCCATTCTTAGGCATTTTATTTTAATTTGTTGGGTGTCCCAGGAAATTATAAACGTTGTTTCAAGCCAATTTAGCTGATGGGTACCGTATTAGGAAAGTGGGTATAAATGTGAGTGCAAGAACTTTACCGTCTAAAAAGGATCGCCGTAAGAGACCTCATTGATTCGTGGCTGGATGCCAGGGTGACACCAGGTGGATAGCTTTTGCAAATAGTTGCGAGTTGCAAGAAAGACGGCATCCAAAATCCATTACCGAGTGATTGAAAACTCGTAGGTATTTCAAAGAGAGGAGAAATTCTCCAACGTGGAAATAACAAAACTTCGAAGGGAGACAATACCTATGATGCAGATAGGTTTAAAACTTCTTGGTTTAATAATAATGAACCCCGGTGAAAAATCTACAGCAAATGCCGATTCAGAACATATAAGTTTTATTATATATACTAATACGTAGAATTTATAAATCGTTATTTAAAAGTGAATAACAAATCATATCATTAAAACACCCCGTTATATTGGTAGATACCATTGCATTCGGAATATTTGACGTCACAGGTCTCGTCCGGGCGTATTCTGGTTTTGGATTTGTATGGAAAAATTTATTTGTTGATTTCATTTTTGGCGACTTTTAAACATAATTTGGATGACTTTCAGCTCTATAATAATGATTATTAATGAAAGAAATACGAATATTCATGGGCAATACCAATTTTCAATGCGGATATTATGATAATGTGTTAAATACTATTATTATTCCTTGAATTAAAGTTTCTGAAAAGGCGCTATGAATATAATATAAAATTATATACGGTAATGCTCATCCCTGTTTTGACATTTAACTTTAGAACCGGCCATAGATCTAGAGCGTATTGGCGGGCTTTGAAATATTGAATCTTTGAAAATTATTTTCTATGAAATTAAAAAAAAACTGGTATTTAAGTTAGAACGTCATTATATGTTTTAAAAAAATGGACTGGAGTTCCGTTTACATACGTTTACGTACCTACTCAGTTGCTTAATTTATCTTTATATCATAAATAATGTAAGTTGATAATTTATTGTTGTTCATCATAAGATTTATTATTGGTTATGGTTTCCCATCCCTATTTCGTTCCTAAATACCGGCATGATTGTGCATAAATATTATGTTCCATGAATCATGAGCATTGCTGCTCAATTTGATGCCCATCATTGATGGATTATAATTATATACATTGGATGCACTTTGAATACCAATTGATTAATTATTATAATAATAACAAATTATACATGTCCGTTTATTTTAAATATAGTACCTACAAGCAAATCATTTTAAAGAGGGTACGTTTGAATGTATTTGTGCACGGTTCTAATTTGGTTCTAATTTGTTCGAAATGGTTTGGAACAGCCGCCTACAGTCCCCTCTTGTTCCCGCAGTAGTCTCACGATACAGTACAACACTACATAAGCAAGAATCTTTTAAAAATGATTCTACTGTACCCAGGGCCGTATTTAGGATCTCTAGACCCAGAAGCTGAACCAGTGATATGAAATTTAATTTTAAACGAAAATTTTTTATTTTAGGATATTAAAAATTTAAACAATTTGTGGTGCGGGGCCATAGTGATAGTCTGCGTCTAAATTCGACACCGACTGTACCTACCTACTTCTAAAGTTAATCGAATCGAATTTTGTTAATTTGTTTCGATTGAAGTACAGTCTGATATTTAAAAGTAGACAAACATTGAGGGCGCTGCGATCGTTTAAAAGGTTTTAAATGACAACACCAAGATGGATCATAGGAAAATTAAAGTAAGTTTAAAAAATCAGAATGGTCCAAATGCATATCTATGGCTTTAACCATACGGTCTTCAGAAATTAAAGGCACTTTCCAAAAGGAGATGATTCTAGTCTCACATTCTAAGACAATTTTTTATTTAAACTTCTTTTATTATTTAACGCTTTGCAAGGAAGATAATAAAATGGAATGGCAATTTTTTTTTGTATATGTTAAAATGTATGTATCAAAGCACCCATTTACTATGTATCAAATCAAAATAAAATTAATTATATTTTACAGACCAAAACTATAAATTTAAAAAAAACAATGTTAATGTAATCGAGTTATGCTGTTTTGGATTGTTTCTTTAAAATGAACAGTTAAAATCGAATGTGACATTTTTTTATACGTAGAACAAATTTCAAAGAAAAATTGAGTAACTTAGTGGTGCCATAGCAATGAAACTTTATAGTTGAAACAATAAATGTCTTCAATTAAATGTCAAGCTATACCGAACTACTCCCAAAACACAAACGGCCAATAGCTAATGAGAACCCGAGTGTCTATCCTACTAATGGTTCTCGAATCCCTTATCAGCCCTCTCCCCACTCGGAGCAGTACCTACTCAACAACCCAACATGAAGTGGTTCATATTCTTCTTCCTTTTTTAATGGCTTTTCACCCATGAAGTAGTACAATTATTTGTTTTGATTTACGGCCGTACAAGATGTTTGATGTTTCACACCAATTACCCGAGATAAAAGGGCTATGAAACTCTGAGTGGAGACCGGCGGGTATCTATCTGGATTCCATTAGAAAAATACATTTTATTTTCATGGCATGTGCAGCAGAAAGGAATGCATAACATCCAAAATTGGTGTAATGTTTTGAGAAGTCTTATTTGAACAAATTCCTATTCAGTGTTGTCATGTGTCGGGTTTTAGGGGAAAATCCGGTAACCTGTTGTTTACATCGTTGCTTAATTTCTTCATAAAATAGACTTCTGCTTGTCAGAAACGTGTTTTTGAATTATTGGCAATGGAATATTTTGAGAAAAGGGCAATGAAATACCTATTATCGCGTTATTTGGACTTAATATGGAATCAGGACTTCAAACACAATATCATTGATAAAGGTTTTTTTTTCATCGATAATATCGGTAATTTGCTAAAAATTGCTTAATTTATGTAGTATTTGTAAGAGACAAACAGCTTTTTAACAAGATAAATATATACCTAGATGGATAAACAAGGAAGACAAAAAGTTTCTTACGCTAAAGTTGGTTGGGGACAAGATTTTTATTTTATATTAAACTAAGGAAGAGTAGGAAGGGCAAAATATGATGGGGATAGGAGAATTTTTTTTGAAATTCTTTCGATTCTTTCAATTTAGTCGATGTGGACTGTTGTTTGTCCATTGGCGATCTGCAGGCATGCTCGGGAACGGTGGAAAGTTACCGACATTATTGATTAAACTCATCGCCAAAAAGTATTTCATATAAACCTTTATCGATATGCTGGTACTAGAGGGTCATCACCCCCGAAACAAATTGGGTTAAAAAAAAGTAATTTTATTTGAACTAAGGTAGAATATTTTTCTAAAATGATTTATTACATTAATGACGATTATTATCAATTTGAAGTATGTACGAGTATAATAATTTATTGAAATTATATTGATGTATAAACTGGTGGATGATTGATTTGAGATCCGATTTAACGAAAATGGAATAACACAGCTGTCCCTTTCCATAAACAATGAATAAAACAAATAAAATTGTTCATGGCCAAAGAAATAAGAGTGATGTCCTCGTAAACTGATGATTTAAAAACGATTTTATGACTATAATTCCCCGAGAAGGCATCGGCCTCGATAAGGGTAATAAATATTGGAGATATGTGTTGAATTATATCTCACATATCTCACGACAGATATGTGTTGAATTATTTACGAGTAAGTAAATACCTAACTAAGTACTGATGCCATCACTACTATCCAGTACCTACCCAGATATACCTAAGGGCGCTAACAGACTGGTGCTGGGTGCCGGGCTGGAACCGGCCGGTTATATCAATGAGGTAGCACACTGTACCGGCTGCCGGGCCGTTTTCGCTACAGATAGAAAGATCTAAAAAAAAATATTTTACCTTCGATCTCATTTTCAACTGTGAAACGTCAGTCGGTGCCTTTCCAACATATGAGGATATCGTCTACATATTTAATAATCGCGTTTAATGCGGGGAAAAAGATTCCAAATGTAAGAACCTCACAGAATGGAGAATCTATTACCACAATTGGTTTCTCAATAAATCGATTTCACCGATAATAAATCATTTTAGGCACCATAAAAATTGAAATTGGACAGGGGTAAATAGAATCATAAATGAGTCGTGTCAACGTGGCCTAACCACAGTTTTAAAATGGCTTTGAACGCCGAAACAGGTGTCACAATAATAAAAAAATCTTTGCAGAACTTAAGAATAATAACATACTTACAAATAAATTCATGTAAGCTTCAGAGGACATCATATTAAATTGTCCCCGCATTGATTCAGTTAATTGTTTGAACGTTAATTAAATAAGTTTTAATTTGAACGGAATAATAAATCTCTTGTTACCTATACAATTGTAATAATTTATTTTTTTAACGGGCTTGTTGAAAAAAAAAACAAATCATTTTGAATGAGGTTTTATATTCCTAAGCAATTGTTATCAAATTAATTGCCATGTTATCAGCGCGCGGCAGTTGATTTTTGAAAGTGACACGTCATCCCGCCGAAAGCTGGACCGGGACGGTCCCGTGTAGATGTGCTACTTTGGGTATATTACCACAAATTAGTACCGGCCGAGAAAAACTGTCCGGTAACCGGCTGCAGTCTGCTAGCGTGCTAACTTCCCCATCCATCCGTCACTGATTTACTGGTTATGTTTATCTGTTGATCCCAAGACAGGTGGTATGCTGTATTATGTCACAGGAAAGTAATATCATAGGTTAATTTTGTTGATATTTAAATGTTTAATGCTTTTCATCCGATAATAAAACATCGCTATCTCGTGAACATCGCATCTCACTGGTACGTTAGTATCAATGCCCATCCCAGTTTTACAAAGAGATTTATTATAACAGATCTAGTTAATGAAGATTAACAGGGTTTCGTTTTAGCATATTTGGTCCTTAGTGGCCGTAAATCTTATTCACCGGGTGTCAAAGGTTATTTTGAGAGTGAAAAATGTTAAATAAGACCGGCGGCCAGCTAACAAAAAGAAAATGTCAGTTTATGCTGAGCTAACACAGCTACGGTATATTACCTATATCAAATCTTTTCGCTTTCCTGTCAGCTATCCGTAAGATAAGAACACTACCTAGGCTTATACTACATACTCGTATGTTACATTTCATAAGTGACTATTCGGGTGATTGCATTAGTTGACTCCTATTAAAAATATGAGAAAATAAGAATATCTTGCATTAAACCATAAGCGCATAATAAAGAGCTTGCCGTTAAAATTTTAAATCTAAATGCCATGGCATTACTGAAATGCGTAATGTTTTTTTTGTGTCCATGCGTCCACGCATATAGATGTTTCCAGGTCCCATAAAATTTGAAGAACCGGTTTGCACCCCAGGAAATCGTGAGTAAATATTTATCATTCGCAGAATTGTTGCCCACACCCGCGCCCCATGCGGCTGTATAAAGTTTAAAAACAGGTAATGCGTGCCCGCCTGCAAAAAAAGGTTGTGCATCACTGATTTAATACTGGATACCTACATATTTGACCGTTTTCCGATACGGCTATTCATCTGTCCAAATTCCCCACATGAGCAAAGTTCATATATTTACTCAAGAGTGAATAATTTCCTGTTTGATGTGTCCATCCACCCATGCTAAACGTCATATCCCCTGGCGCCACATCTCTCTTGTTTGTTGTCTGTGGTCCACGGCCTCCCCCGCCGCCGCTTGTCTCTGGCCGCGGAGGAAATGGCGACGGCCGAATTAAGTATTCCACGATGGGGCCGCCGCAGTCACCGGCAGTCAGCCACAATAGTCGATTTGCAAACACATGCAATCCCAATTTGGAATTGTACGTGACAATAACAACAAAGGGCGGAAAGGACAATAACGCGAACAAGAAAGTGTCTCGGGATGAGCACAACAAATGGAAAGGATGGCGCACGGAGCCCTACTTGGCACAGTATTGTGGAGGTACTGGTACGGCTCCTGCTCCTAATATGGGTCAGGTTCAGGGGTCAGGGAAACAGTAGTCTGTTCGTGGAGAACAGCAATAAAGCATGTACGAACGGCCGCCCATCTTTATAATACAAATTTACTGAATCATGGACACAAACAAAACCTGTTGAACTTTTGAATATAATATTGTCTAAATATGTGTCAATAAATCCGCTAAACATGAGGAATATACCTATATCAATTAATCAAATGTTTACAGTCTACAGTGAGGTGAGAAGTAAAATATTTTAAGTGAAAGTCCTCCCTGGCTATTTTCACCTTTGCGCAACTAAAAACCTGCCTAAGTTAGCGAGGTTCCCAGTGAATGATAACAACCCTGATGTATGGCAGTGAAGCAACTGACAGAGTTCAACGGGAACATCCAAGTATGGATGAAAGAAGAAGTGTATCACAATGTAGTGTTTTGTTGTGTTAACTGTTCCGTCCTTTCTGCAATTTAGTTAGTTTTTGTTAAAATACCCTTCTAAATTCTAGACGGTTGGAGAAAATATCTGGTAGGAAATAATTCAGTTAGATGTAATTTTAAAATTCTCTCTTTACATTTCCCATCCCTGAAATGTGACATTTCCATCGGTCTTTCTTTGCAGAAGCAAGGCGGCCACAAACAGCAGGAGTTAGCATATTCAAATTTAAAGAATGAATAATAAAATAACATAAAAAGTCTTTAAAAAAAAGTAGCGGCCCTATTCCGGGGCCCTGTGGGAACCCGCATTGTCCTCCGAAGTAAAAATCCCGCTTTTTGCAAGAATGCAAATCGAAGGTTTCGCGCGCTCCGTAATTTGTATCGCTACCATTCGCGGGCATTTATTTGTATTTTTTTCGTATTTGGTCGAGGCATTTTTGTGATATACTCGTACATTTATATCTTTAATTACTTTTGTAGTGTTTATCTCTGTATTTTCTTAACTGTCTCTATAGCACAATTTTCTTTCTATCTTTTTCTGTTTCATGTGTCATTGAGATTTGTTAATATTTATTTATTATATTATATATGCCCTATATGGGCTTTTACATATTTATTTAGTCACACATGTGCAAAACACATCACAGTAGGTACATCGATAAAATAGATAGTCTTCATGAAATACAACTAAATATTTCGTTTGTCTCACGAATAAACACAGGAATAACAAAGTGTTCCATTAGTGTTAGTGTACCATTCCACATTATTCCATATTATCTTCTTCAATATTTTATTTACGTTATTTGTAAATTTAAGTATATAAATTACTATTAATTGATAAACTAAAGTTCTTAAAAACTTAAGACAAGATTTTTGTGCATAGCGCAAAGGGTAACAATTATTTTTATAAACAATAATTATTAGCCTGAAACACTCATCCAAATTGAAAAAAACCTTTCCGAGCAAAGATAAATGTCGCCGACAGGACTCGAACCTGCATCCTTCTGATTGCCGGTCAGATGCTCTACCATTGAGCTACGTCGGCTTATCGCAAACCCGCCAAGTTAATCAATATATAAATATATTCGGCGACATTTATCTTTGCTCGGAAAGGTTTTTTTATTAAAGAACTTTAGTTTATCAATTAATAAATATTTGACAAGTCAAAGCAATTTTCACCAATAAAATGTAGACATAATTTGTCTCGACGCCATCTATTTGAGAGATTTAGCCGTTACAAGCCTTTCTCATACTAATAAAGTTGGTTGTTCACAGGTGAAATATAATAAAAAACAGTAATTATTGAATGAAACACTAGTATATATTGATTAACTTGGCGGGTTTGCGATAAGCCGACGTAGCTCAATGGTAGAGCATCTGACCGGCAATCAGAAGGATGCGGGTTCGAGTCCCGTCGGCGACATTTATCTTTGCTCGGAAAGGTTTTTTTCAATTTGGATGAGTGTTTCAGGATAATAATTATTGTTTATAAAAATAATAAATATAAATTACTAATTATAACTTATATACTGCAATTTCATCTTACTTAACGATGTGGTTTTTGCAATCTGTTTTGAATTTATTAATTGGTGCAATTTTTATGGTTTTCGGCAGAACACCATAATACTTTATCCCTTACTTACTGTGTTGCATGTTGACTTTGTTATTTTTTGGTAGTCTAATTTCACTGCACGTCCTTGTGTTATGTATTTTGGTAAGAAATTGTTTATTATTTTATCTGTAAATAATTGCGTTCAATGTCAGCATTTGTTTCACCGTTAGCCAGTTTAGCTCTTTTAACATATATATTAACTACTTTTAAAAATCTGTTTCGTCTAAGCATTTTTCTGATTGCTCTATTTTGGAGGATGGGAGCGAAGTTGGGTACTTACTATAAGGTGACATCAACTGTACGAAAATCATGACGAAGATCCGAAAGTATTTACATTAATATTTTTTTTGTTTTTTTTTTACTAAACTGTTATTATTTTATTAATTACGGTGGACGTATGTGTGACTCACATAGGATGAGCACGTATGACCGAAGAGTTAAAAAGAAATAATATGATGTAATCGATGGGTCAGACTCGTGACATTTTACATTTTTCAGCAGGTACAAGATATAACCAAGATGGCCACTCTAGTAATATGTCCATTGTACACACCTCAGCACATTTGTACTCAAATATAAAAGTCATAGAACCTTCTCATAACGAAGAACGAAAATTTTGTACGAACTTCAGTTTGTTCGGATTTCGAATATCTGACAGGTCCGGAAGCAAATACAGTAGACTCTCGATTAATTGGGAAATATGGTGAAAAAAAATCTCGGTTGAAAGAATTTCCGTGTTAATCCTAATGTGTATATGCGTAGGTAACTATCTAAAAAAAACTTCTTCAAGACATGCATTTCGCATGAACCGTTGTAGGTAGCTACCCACAAACCTAAAAGTTTTTTTTAGTCGGGCAGCCAACATTAAAATGATTCAATAATAATTTTAAAGTACCTACACTATGTCCTGACTTTTTAATAATTTCACGCTACGTTCCTGTTATCTGAAACCATTTCTAAAAATAACTTAAACTTAAGCCTCCGCATTCAGAATTTCCATGCATATATTACAAACAAGTGGTGGGCGAAGCGGCTCGGTTTAGTGAGCCGGATCACTAAATCAGCTCTCTGTAAAGACAATCCAGATGAAAACTGGACGAAAAAAGTATCGTGTAAGAGCGTCTTAAGGACGTCTTTAGGAGGGCCAAGGGAGCGGGGGAGAGGGCGTGGTGCGGGGGGATGCGAACCGTCGTTCAATCGAGCCGGATCACCGAACCGGTACACTACAAAGAGCTGATTTAGTGATCCGGCTCACTAAACCGAGCCGCTTCGCCCACCACCATTACAAACTTCCATTGAAAACTTAATTTATTTTACAGTAAAAAAGCGTATTATTATAATAATGTTAAGATAATATATAGATAAATAGTCTTAAACGAAATTATATGAAATTCCTCGATAGAAAAGAATTACAAAGTATGCTCCAAAAAATATAAATAATACTCGTAGGTGTGGTTTCGTTATTTAACATGTTACAGATATGTTTTTTTTTTCACAGATTTTCTTTAAATGATGCTTAAGTCAATGGTCTTGTGATTTTTGCCCTATTCTAAATATGTCGTGTTTTATATATTTTAAATGTACGATTAGCGGTACGGCTTTAGCGTTATTTATATTAGCATTTATATTTTACAGAGTGGTAGATACTCTTAGTTTCGCCCAGGTGAAAGACCACCAATCACAGCTTTCAGCCTCACAACATACCCCAATTGGGGATGCCATAGTTTCATTGGCTCCAAGAGGTTCGGAGCAGTTGGGACTCTTCTGCGGTATTCACATAAAAAATATATACTCGTATACGAGTATATATCTCATTTTCAAACAATGTTCAGTTTCCATTCGGAGGTATTGCTGGATATTAACCTAACCTAACATTTTTATCTTCGGAATCTAAATTATATTAGGTAGGAAGGTAGGAATTAGACATTTTGCCTTCAGATTTATTTAAAAATTTTCCTGCTAAATTTGAGAACATGTGCGACAAAAAAATCGATACCGCTGAAAATAAACAGTTTTTTTTTCTTTAAAATCTTAGGTTTTTTAAATGTCCCGGTTGAGCCGAGTCGGTAAATCGATATACTGTTGTATATGCATATATATTCCTTCATGACGGCGATCACTGGGGGGGCTGAGAGGGCTGGGAGGGCTGGGAGGGCTGATAGCTGATGGCTGCTTTTGTTGAACTAATGGACCCATGACTGGCAGAAGACACAATCCTTTTCCAGAAAGTCCCATTAATGGTTCTTGGGGCTATCGCTTTATTTATTGGTAATACCGCGTACAGTGAAAGGATTGCGTGGTGAAGCTGAATAATAGTATTTTTCTAACAATTTTTCCCCTGAATCTGCTACTGATTATATTTTTCTAAATATTCTGTTCTGATTTTTGGAACAGGGGGTACCTCGACACATCCCTATACTTCATTAAAAAAAATATAGCAACACTTCAAATTTTAGAAACTTATCTATACACGCCGCCAAAACAAAATGAAAATGGACGGTTTTTATAATTATATATGCACCTGTAATACCATATTACAAGTTTGGCAATAAAAAGTAGAAATTCAATAAAATGCATTTTTTTCAATTCTATGGCAACACCAAGCTATTCACTTTGTATATGAAATTTGATTTTTACATAAAAAAAATTACATTCGAGTTTAACAGTTCATTTTAAAAAAACGCGGCTAAACAACATAACTCTGATAATAAATGGTCAATTTTTCTAAGCGCTGTTTCGTAGACTAAAATCTTCTTAAAGTTTGTATCCCCTTTTAAATGGATATGTTTTTAGATTTTTGACGTTTCTAACCTCGAACTAAGTGGAAGGTCATTCCAAGAATGTGGGTCCAGTACATTGAAAGCTCTGCCCCCAAATTTAGCAGCATTCGTACGAGAAGGTTCAACCAGTCTGTTCGACGCATCAGAGTTGGGCGACCTGATCGTGAGTTGCCTCTGAGTAAGGTTGTCCCTCACGCAGAGATCAGTCAAGTATGATGGTGCCAGCCCGTTCAGTGCTTTATATACCATAAAACAATTTTTTAACTGAACTCTTTCTCTGATTCGAAGCCAGTGTAGGCAATCACGTAGAAGAGCATTGATGTGACAGTATTTGGTGGCACCGCATATTAGAAGAGCTGTAGTGTTGAACCCTCCTTGCAGTATGTTAAAATGTACATTCGGCACACCAGCAAACAAACTATTGCACTAGTCCAACCTGGAAACTACTAGAGCATTTATCAGAATCTTCGCAGAATCTGTTGGGAGACATATTCTTATGAACTTCAATTGTCTTAGGAAAAATGCACTCCACTTTACCGTATTACCAAGCTGAGTATTCATTGAAACTATATTTTGGTTCAAGTAAACGAACTCGTTTTAAGGGAATACTATCCACTCCAGAGGTTATTGTCAATTAGATTCTGTCTTCTGGGAGATGCAATCCACATAAATTCAGTTTTGCGTGCATTCAGCTTAAGCCTTTCTTTATACATCCTCGTCTATACAGTGTACAACAGATGAGCTGCAATCATCCACTTGGCAAGGATCACAAATTTTAGGAAGAAAGTAATCATCAGCAGCTTTGACAAATTAGACCTCGTGAAGAAATGAATGGTTCCAGATCACTGGTGTATAATTTAAACAGAAGAGGACCTAGTACAGACCCCTGCGGCACACCATAACATAAAGAAAATTCTGACGATCTCTTATCCCCACAAGCCACTGTCTGATATCTCTCAGCCATTATTATTCCGAAGGCGAAACAGCTGTCACGCGTAATAATAATTATTAAGCAGAACTTTTTTTTTATAAACAAACCGTTTTTTTTATTGAATAATAATAGTTATCACTCAATCACAAAAACTAAATAAATGGAGTTCTACAAATTAAACTTGAACACAATAAGCATTTGATATTCCGGATGGTGAAATTGTAGGGTTAAAAAAATAAAGAAGAAACCTAATTATTTTTATAGGGCAAATAGATGTTGAGCGGAATTACCATCTTGAATTTAGCTCTCAAAAATGACTCACTTCTCTTTTTTTCAGAGAATGACAGTCTAACTGAGAAATTTCATTTAATGATCGATAGGTAAGGTTGTTTGGTTTAGTTCAATCAATAGCTCGACAATGGCGCACGGAGTAAAGACGTGACGGAGATGAATGACACGCACAATGTCTAATAATTCATGAACTCTGAATACTGAAGGAAATGTCAGATCCATTAACCAAGCACCGGTAATGGAGTACTTATACTCGGCTCGGTACAATACCTGTACTTTACTCTGTATACTCATACCGCTGATAGATCCATAGTAACTTGTAACCTCTCCCCCTTGTCTGTAATAATGGAGCTCTCAATGGCAGGAACTTTAGAACCTAAAAGTATATCGCTGATAGATTCGTTATTGTTATTACCTCTCCTTCAATCTCATGAGCGATGTACGGGTTATAAATAAAACTAGAATAAATATATAAGTGTCTATTTCTATATATATAAAAATGAATATTTTTCTGTGTGTCCTCAATTTTCTCGAAAATTACTAGACCGATTTCGCTGAATATATTACAGTTGTTCTTATTAGTGCCGGAAAGGTTTATAGAGTAGTTTGAATAAAATCCAATATGTAAATCTGTTGCTATAACGTTTTAAAATTAATATGAAAAACATTAAACCCGCCATGTTTTATTTAGGTTAGCCCATAGATATACCACTCTGGTTAACCACAGATTACATATTCAAAAGAAGAAAGTTTGTTTGGGTAGAATATTTTCAAAATTGAAAACACAAGTCGGTATCTACTTAAGAACTTCTTAATTAAATACTGTAAAAAATAAATTTTTGGACTGAAATAAAATTTTCAAATGAATGTTTTTTTGTTTCTTTGTTTAGAGATAGTGGATATCTGTCAAATCAATTATGGCACCCAAACGACAACCAATTATTCACAACTTAATAACTTCATAACCACTGTCCAGAATGTCGAGATTTGTTAACTCAAGCCAGGGCCTTGAAATTTTTGGTACCAGTCTTAATGACTTTTGTAAAAAAATCACAGAAATTAATGTACTTACGAGTATTTAAAACTAAAGTCAAAACAAGGTTGAGAAAACTGAGTGATAATCAACAATTAAAGACAACTAGATACTTAATATCTCCAATCACATGTATTTTCCAATATTATGTCCTCTGCGTGCAAAACAGTATCCAAATTTCGCTAGTAAATAATGTTAGGTTTCGCTAGTGAAACAGGTAAGTATGGTCCCGTTTGATATTATCTGCCTGTACATAAAATTAATAACATGTATATTTTAACGCGGCATCATGTTCATGGGTCAAATGTATTGTACATATTATTATTTGGTATTACATATCGATAAACCGGTGATTGCAATTTGTTATCCATATGTAGTAATAATAAATTGTCTACAGTTAGTGATAACATAGAGCATTTTTATAACGCCTTGAAGTGGTTTTTCACAAAAACGGCGCTATACAAATCATCCAAATATTATTATTATTATTATTACTATTATTAGTACATTTTTTTTCGGAACAGGTAACCGTAGTGAGGAGTAAATGTGAAACTCCGAATTATTTTTAAACAATATGATACAAAGGCAGGCTGAGTAATGCGCGGCCGGCCTTAGGTTCCTCGCATATGGAACCATGCGGGTTTGTGTGGAGAATTAAAATCATAGACAAAACGAGTATTATAAATAATTTCTATATTGTCTATGCTTACGACCTATATCCGTCAAAAATACTTTATCTTGGACTGATAAACCGGCCCTATGTGGTCTTCAGGTGTGCGACGTTAAACTCAGCGGAACTCTATAATGATTGCGGCTGTGTAATAATTCTGTGCGGAAATGACATTATGGACTGCATGCAAATTATTGTGTTTCATTCGATATGCCAATAGTAATGGGTGTTTGGTCTGTGATAATCTATTCCTATTGCTTTCTTGGTAATGGCGTTCGCGTCAATGCCGACAGTGTGGTAAGCATTGAATAATAATTTTATTGATAACGATTTATTTGTCATCAACTGTGATGAAAAGGGGTATATTTGTTGAGAAACGGACATCCAAACGATGTGTGACATAAAGTTGTCACTTCTAGACCGCATAAATAAGTCAAGCTCGAGAAAGGTGAGAGAGAACGGGGCAAAGACAAATTCTCATTCGAATATGCGAGGAAATTATTAAATTTCTTCTTTCTGTTTTTATTTTCTCTTAGGACCGTTTCGCCCTTCGGTGGCATTTTAAAATTGTAACTCTGTTACATACAGTCGACTTACTGGTTATCAGTGGCGTGCATTGCTCTATGACCAAAGGTAGGCTGTTTATAGTTAAGTTATAATATATTTTTAAAAATTTAATATAAGTACATGTAAAATATTTAATAGTACAGATATATCAAACTGATTACAAAAAAGTATAAATTTATTTAATAAAAACTAGCCAACTCAATATAGAAAGATTTCTCGTGTTTGAATTGGGGAGCAGCGCCATATAGCGACAGTAATGGTAACTAACAACTAAGTATAGAAATAAAATACATTTAGAATATAATATAGATACAGTTTATTTTGTTGTACACGGTAGTTAATATATAATGCATTATCTACAGGATAGAAGACTAAAAGAACATGATAATAGGAATGCAACAATACTGTGTTATTATACTGCATCGATAGCCCCTTATGTCGTATACATTCCTGAAAACCTTAGCCGTAGTCGTCGCCACGACTTGTTCAGGATACCACATGGCAGAACAGATGTTCATCACAGCATAGCACGACAAGAGGAATGGTGATATTGAATACAATTTCTAAAACAGTAGATATAATTCATTACTCTTTAAACGACCTTAAAACTATCTTCCCGAATGTTAAGAATGTTAAGTTAAAAAGTTTTGTACTGTAAATAGATGAGTAATCTGTAGTACAATAATTTAAAAAAACAAATTAAAAAGTTGGGGGATGAATTTTGCATTGCATATTTTAAAACTGTCATATTATTGTCGTCTTTCACTAGGATGTTATTATCAAATGAATAAATAAGGGTATAAGTTCCTTACCAAATTCGTGGTAAAAATAGATTTTGATTACATATTTGTTGTATTTTTTTAAAGATCTTTTAATTTATATTTACGAAACGTTTTTCTAAGGTTAGGCACAGATTTTCAGCCTTTATATACTGCACGCCACTGCTGGTTGGATTCATGTTTATGTGTAAACCATATTGAATAATTAGCGAATTTGGCAATATTGCCAATTATTTTATAATTAATTGTTATTATTGTTCCCGAGAAAGATCGCTGAAGAATGGAGATATTGTCATGTGCCTGTTTATAAGTAAATAGGTAGTTAGTAAGACCCGCCCTGGTGTCTTGAACAGCAAACAAGTTTACGCGGATAAATATAAACCGATGATTTCATTTCAGTATAAAACTCTCGCACAAAAGAAAACATCACACTCAACACAAGTGGGTGTTTCCTATAAAACGCTACAAAATTCCAAAACGCAGATAAACGCAGTCTGAATTAAATTGATGTTTTTTTTTAGAACTTAAAAATAATCAAAATCATGATTTTTGTCTCGTCCGAAAAATTATTATTTGTTTTGGCATTTAGTTCGTAGAACTACATTTAATTTATTTTTTAAATATTGTAAATCATTTTTTTATAACGTTATTATTAAGTTCTGCAAATATTTTATTTTTAATTATTGTGACTTATTACAGTTGTTATTATTCGTTTAAACACACGAATCATCCCAATATAACATTAATTAATAGAGTAAGGAAAATTATTTATTCCCCACTACTCAGTATGTTAACAAAACCTAAACAATGTAACACAAGTCAATAGCTTTCACGTTATTATAAATCAATTAAGACAACATTGCGTTTAATACGGGGAAAACAGATTCTAAATGTAAGTACCTCACAGAATGGAGAATCCATTATCAAAATTGGTTTCTCAGTAAATGAGTTTCACCGGTAATAAATCATTTCAGTCGTCATAAAAGTTTAAATTCGGTAAAGAAAATAGAATTTAAAAAATAAAAAAGTCCGAAATAATACCCAGAATGATTATAGATTCTATAATAAAATGCATCGATCAGGGACCCGATTCCGGTTCCTTTGAAAGATAAGATATTGTCCCTTATCCTTAGGCTTAAATGGCTAATTTACTGCGCACCATAAATAAATTAAAAAACGTGGTTACGGTATTTTGGCGTAGGTCGAGACAGCTTGATTAGACAATTTCAACCTTATTGCAACTTGTACAAGGATTGCGTGATTTCTAACATTTTTTAAGAGAAAGAATTGAAACAATAACAATCATAGATCTTTATTTATGTTCATATCCTGGTTGTAACGCATGTTTACCGCTATATTTTTGTGAGTTCGTAATGTGACGCGAATTAGCGATGAATAGAAAACTGAAAAATTCGCAATTTACGAGTAAATAACGCTAATTTTCGTATTTTTACGCGACGTTCTGAATATTTCTTTGTTTATGGTGTTGGCAAGCATGATAACCATAAAATAGAACACTGAACGCTGAATGTCATTATTCTTTTTAATTAAAAAAGGTAATATTCATTTTTAAAAAAACAAAACAAAACAAAAAAAAATATATATATATATTTACCATTTTGTTGTAAAATATCAAAAATGCAACATAATACCATTCTGTTGCAAAATACCACCACTTTTCTAAAAAAAATAACTCGAATTTCACCAAAATAACGCGATTTTCGCCAAAAATAACGTTAAATTCACCTAAAAAGAATGTTTTTTTTCGGGTTATCGCGAATACATTATTAGCGAATGAAAAATAAAAACGTCTCGACAGTTGACGAATTTCGTTGACCCTGTAATATGCCAATGCTTATAGGGCCCTGCAACACAATATGAATTTGCCGAGTGAACTGGTTTACAAGGCAGCTTGCTGTTATGCTCTATTTTGACACCATTTAGAAAAGCCATTAGCCGGTTTCCGCACCCTTTAAAAAGCAAAGGCTTGTCACACTATCTGTCATTGACTGTCATCCGCCAAACCCAACCTAATCGCGACAACGTCTCTATCGAAGATGAAGCTTTCTCATAAATCAAGATATTAGTAATATTCGCAATAAGTCAATATAATCTTAATACAGATTTGATGATTTTCTACGACTGTAATATAGGAAAAAGTGCATGCATGATTTACAATCAGACCAGTTAGTGCGTTCCACGTCGGTGCGTTAATACGTTCATACGGTAATATATTCATACAGTAATACGTTCATTTGGTAATACAATCATACAGAAATACGTTCATACGGTAATACATTCATACGGAAATACGTTCATACGGTAATACAATCATACAGAAATACGTTCATACGGTAATACATTCATATACGGTAATACAATCATACAGAAATACGTTCATACGGTAATACATTCATACAGTAATACGTTCATACATTCATACGGTAATACATTCATACGGAAATACGTTCATACGGTAATACAATCATACAGTAATACGTTCATACGGTAATAAGTTCATACGGCAATACGTTCATACAAAGGTAGGCTGTGTGTAGTTTTTCAAGTTCTGGTATGAATTATGCTTTAATTGTTTGAAAATTGCCAGTTTACTGTCGTCTTCCACTGATCGTTGTTGTCAACTGAATAAATGAGCGTACAAGTTCCTTATCAAATACATTTAATTCGCTTTTTGATCAGAAATTCTTTTTTATCACCTTTCGATTTCTTAATATGGAACCTGGGGTCCAATTCTGATTCTCTTCAAGGATAAGACTTTGTCCTTATTTGCTGAACTGCGGTTCCGATTCTCTCGAATGACATATTTTTTATGTTTATTATTTTCAAAGTTACTACGCCAATGAAGAGAACTGGCTCTTGAGTTTGGTGCAGTAGAAAAAAATTCTAAAAATATCGATTTTTGCGTAGTTTCAACAGAAGAAAACTCAATATGTATTGGCTTTAAACATTATCAATGAGTTCTTTGTCGCAGAATAACATTACAATGAACCAAATGAACGAAATCGCTATGTAAAGTACCTATGCTGAAAGACCGAAATGTCAAAAAAAAAGTAATTTAAATTCTATACATTATAATACACTACACGTGTTAAGCATCTGTGATTCATCAATGATTTCTAATAATAATGTGATAATTAAACCACAAACTTCTTTAAAATGTGTTGTCATTGACTTGGATGTCTTTAGCCCTATGGGTAAAAACAATGTATTTTCCTTTAAAAGGACCGGAATCGGACACCTGGGTCCATTCCTTAATACAGTTAATATTTTTATTTTACTTATATTTTTGATCTGTGAATTTGATTTTTTTTATTTATTAACATATTTCAATTTAATATAATGTAATTTAATATTTTGTAAATGAAATCCTCAGCACGGAAAATCCCAGCGAGGATATCATTATTTGTTATAAAAATAAAGACGATAATAAAACATTATTATTATTACTTTTTTTTTTAAATATAAATATGTATGCGACTTTAATAATACATTTTAAGTATAAATCACAATTATATATATTGTATACATATTAATATATAATACATGGTTAATTCCGATACACAGATTTCAAAAATACATAAAATACGTCTTTCCACGTAATTGTTTTCCTTGCAAAGCGTTGAGTAATAAATAAAAAGTGAAACTGTATATATCGTATATAGAAAAATTCATTTCGGAAAGTACCACTGTTTTCTGAACGCAAGTAAAAATATGCACTAGGACCATTATGCTTTTAAAACATTCTTTGATTTTCCTATGAGTCATCTTTGTGTTGCCATTTAAAACCCTTTACACGATCGCAGCGCCCCTACTTTTAACAGCGTTCAGAGTGCAGTCAGTAGGTGGTAGGTACCTTGAACTAACAATGCATATTCCTCCAAGGTAGGTGCAGTGGAGAACTGTTCGCCTTCTCCGTTCTGTTCCGTCCCCGACGATACATAATTCATCAGGTCATGCGGGAGATAACGTAAGGACGCGCACATTAAGATCCTATCGGCCATAAAAGGAATGATCCGAGAAGACACATTCAACAAAATAACCATTAAATAGCATCATATCATTTTGTACAACTGATATCATTTCTTTAACACGATAAAATACTCCCTTCATATTATATTGTAATATCTGTAATAAGCCGACGCCATGCCCTCGTGACGTTCCCTTGGTACAACAAGGTTCCATCTCCATCTAGTTCTTGCATCAAAATTCTAACGTTTTTTTATCTGTAAAATCCTATTTAAAATACATTCAACTTCACTGTAAGTTCCCAGATAATTATGAAACTAAGTTCCATTTAAAACACTTTAATTAAGACGATAATACTCTCATAATATGACCGAGGAAAGGACAGCCTCGAGATCAATGTCTTGCAATTAGTAATCTCTAAACTTCTAGTATTCCAAGGCGAAATTCAAGTGAGCCTCAAGAGCTCGTACCTGTAGTTATAAGAAAGGGGGGGTGAATCTATACTCTAGTGACAACCGTCGGTGACTGCGAAATATTACACAAGTGAGCACTGGAGACATAGCAAATATCACAGTTTCATTTGCAATTTGCGAGAATCTTGGTTCTATTTAAAAAACTGTATATTTATTTTTTAGAACAATAAAGTTTTATTTGAAAATCTACGGGCAAATTAGTTCTATCTGCCATAAATAAAATATTTTTGGAGCAACATGGTACCACTTGCGTTATACTAGTAGAATTCATTCCCTTGGGTAAAAAGGTATCAACTCCCATCGCCATAAATTGACATTTGTAAAAAGTGGATATGTAGGACGCATTGTAATTGAATTTTCTTTACGTTCAAGAACATTCTATGCAAAAAATTATATTTTGCAATAAAATAAGAAAATAATCAGATAGAACCCTATTCTTCTAAGTTTAGCTGATTTTCAAAGCAACAAGGTACCATCTGTTTTTTTTTGACATAGTTGTTTTGCTAAATGCCACGTTCCTATTTACATAGATGTTCATAAAATTAAAATAAAAAAAATTAAATTACAATACGTTCTTCAAATTCTTATTTTCATAAATGTAAAACTTTTATATTTTATTCGATATTCAAACTTCGAATTTCAATATCTCAGTTTCATGCAAATGGCAGATGGAACCTTGTTGTTCCAAGGGAACGAGAACTCAACAGGAAGTTTTAACGTACTAGGTACATACTATAGAAAACGGAAACAAGTAAGATGGGCCATGAACCATTATTAATATAAAATTATACTCACAAAAATTCCGCCAACATCGTTCACCCATAGTACCGTAAATGGCATCTACGCACAGCGGCGCCCCGCCTTTGATTCTACCTACACACAAAATGCCAGTTTGGTCGTAGTTCGGCGACAGTCTCGCACCACATCTCCCTTTGTATCTATTATCTATGGGGGGCGGTCGATCAGTGTAAGCATTGAGATCACTGGCTGGCGTTTGCCTGCCAACATTGTGTTATGAAAATAATTAAAAATATTTATAATCACGTTTCCAAAGTTTTATGATAAACTTGTAAAAAGGCGTAGGCTATTGAATAATTTTTTTTATTTCTTCGACAAAGCATAAGTACCAAATATATTTACATGAAAGTGACAAAATGCTTTTTTCTTGGTGCAAAGTAACCCCCCGTGGTGCAATTTGTACCAATTTATCGCGAGTAATTCAAAATGTAAGTATGCACAGTTGTAGCACTACATGCCAATAAACAATACATTTCTTGGTGCAAAGTATCCCCCGGTGGTGCAATCTATATAAATTTATGGCGAATAATTAAATGTCAACCATGCACACTTGAAGCGCTGCGTGCTACTGGGCCTGTTTTTTTTCATAATGCAAATTATACCAATTTATGACGGAATTAAAATTAAAGGATTCACACATTAACTTGTGACACTACAAAAGACTTTTTTTTTTTTAAATATTGGTGCAAAGTATGCCCCAGTGGTGCAATGTATAACCGCATTACATTCAGAAGGTATAATAGGGAATGGCACCGGGTACCGGTAACGCGGTTTTGCGGCGTGTTGTGTCATAGTACCTCCGTGAGAATGCTAGGACAACAGATAAGCCATTGTCCCGAGACCTTATCCGGGG
Source organism: Halesus radiatus (assembly GCA_022606495.2). Taxonomy (NCBI): domain Eukaryota; kingdom Metazoa; phylum Arthropoda; class Insecta; order Trichoptera; family Limnephilidae; genus Halesus; species Halesus radiatus. Next base: position 19,935 of record JAHDVE020001091.1, on the reverse strand, counting down.
ATCTCCGCTCGCTCCTGCGGGACACCGGCCATAATGCCTTGTAAATATTAAACAGTTTCTGCGATTGTGAGACTGCTCAACTTTGAAGGGATCCCCAAAATGATATAAAGAAGCAGATTGCGATGAAAGAAGAAACATGTTTTAATACAGACTACTAATCGAAAACTTCCATGGTGTTCAGAACGTGCCTGACAAACTTAAAGCAGTGATTCCTGAGCTCATTTGGAGTAAAAAATGTAGATGTCATTTGGCATCAAGGACATTCGGTTTTGGTTTAAAAATAAATCTAATTTAAGCAACAACAAAACTTTCGAATGTTTGATAACTCAGCCGAGTAATCACCCAACTCCCCATCCCGACCCGAACTATCCAATACCTACGGATTGCTTTATGCTTTTAGGTGTTTTTTTTTCACCGGAGATCGAAATATCATGTCCTTTTTTTTTACTTCAAATAAGCTCGGGAATCGCTGGTTAAAGTTTGTCGAATACTTTCTGATGCACCCTGTATAAATGTCAAGACATTGACAGAGCTTTTAGCGGCAGATTCAAAAGCATCATTTTGAAAATCATGATTTTACAAGATCCACCCAGTCGACAAAAAATTCATTTAAAAAACAGTATTTTTTTATTTCCACCCTTGGCCGCATGCAAAGATAACCATGTCAGAGTGTAGATCTTATGTTTAAAATTACATTTACGTAGGTTTTTATTATGTATTTATTTGATACCCGCACAGAGCTCCAACTGCCAAGAGGCAGTGAAACTACAGTAACTCCATTTTAAAAAGTTGCTAGGACGAAGAGAAGCAATGAAGGAAAACGCAAAGAGAAAGGAAAGAAAATACCTGTCTATTCAGATATCTAAATAGATCGATATATAACTAAATCCAATTCGAGTAACGCTTCGATTCCGAAATGTGATTTAATGCTGTTGTATCTTCCATCCAAGATTATATTTGTTCAGAATTTTGGCGTTAGGCTGCATGATATTAGATTTATTGCGAATAAGCAGTTGAGTTATTAACAACCGCCATGTAAGAAATACATTTTGTAATTATTGTCTTAGCCCTCACGCAGGGGAGTTTTGGTCAAGCCTAGCATTACAGACAGGGTAAATGATTCAGTATAACATAATCCGGAAACCTTAACAATTTTTACAAAACTCAAGAAATCGCACTTCCCGTCCCTACATCACTGTATTACTCATGCCTGGACTAAGCCTAATTGATTTCCTGATTGTTACCTGATATTCACGAAAGAAACGTTTAAACAAAACCCTTTCGAAAATAAATAGGTTATTTGCTATAGAACAGTTGAGAAACTCTAGAGACGAGAAAATGGATAAGGAAAGACGTGAGTAGCGCAAGAGAAGACAGAGATCTCCACTCTATAAACTTATTGAAATTAATTGTTCTATGGCCGATCTGGAAGTCCGCATAGATCGCAATGAAGCTTCTTGGGGGTTAGCACATATATACCCACTTTATACTTATGGACATAATATCGTACAAGCCGTTTCGACATTCTTAGAAACAACATCAAAGTTATTTCATAAAGATTCTAGGTCAAATGCTTTATTACAAAGATTCAGTGACATATCGAGCAAAATGACCAAATCCTCCAAACTAATAGCAACATTATTTTCTTGTTTAGACAGTTGTATTTTTTATTGCCAAAACATGTTTAGGTAATAAAATTAGTCAACACTTTTTGATAAGGAATCCATGATGGGTGGTTTATAACAAAGACTAGAAGACGTATCAAGCAAATTCATCAAATAAATCAAGCGTGCACTGGTTTTAATAGAAAAGGGAAACCAATCGCTTGAATGGGAATACTTTAAATACGGTCTACATTATTTGATAAAGAATCTAAGCTACGTGCTGCATTCTTTATTGTACCTACTTGATGTATTTCTTTTTAAAGATTATGCACAATTCACTGTATATTAATCATTTTTGCATGAGGTGGATGATTGTTTATTTTTCTGCATTGCATGCCAATGTTACAAATAAACTAAACAATAAATGATTACATAAATTTGGGAACATCTCGAAGAAATTCATCAAAGTCTGCAAGCGTTCCACACATTAAAGAAAAACACGGCTTTTAATAGAAACGCAAAACAGGTCCCAAGTATTCCCTTGTGTAAAAATCCAGAAGAATTAGCCCCGATAGCAATAACAATAAAAGTCGAATAAAGATCGGCCACTCGAGAATCCGATAAAAAGCCTTCTTCCCTTATTTGTCAGTGCGCAAACCATTAAACTATAAACGCCAACAATGTTCGAAGGGTGTTTGACAATAAAATTATACGGAGGACAAAAAACATGGTCCGCAGCGCGGCCAATCCTTATAAGGGCATACCATTTGTATGGCCGCACCTGGAATCCTGTTAAGAGGGCGGGGGAGGTCCTGCGGGAGTGATGGGGAGCATGGGGGCGCAGGACGAGGAGAAGTACCTATATCGCGTGCCGAAAAAGGAAGATTTCAATCAAACAATTACCCATTTAGGGAGTCCACTTCAAACAAGGATCCCGAACCGAGAATTTGATGGGAAAATAAGAAATTCATATGAGATGGAAGGAAAAAAACTTTCGTTTATAAGAAAAGACGAAATGGGATATACACATAGTAAAGAGTGAAACTGGAAGTTGATTTAACTACCCGCGCGAATTTAACAGATTTTTCTTCGGCCAAAGAAAATATATGGCAACAACAATAAATCGTGAGCTATAATAGGTGCGTAGCTATATTAAAAAAATATTGTTTTAAAGAATTTTAGAAAATAAATTATAGCTTATAGCAAGGGTTCGATCAACCGGTCAATCGCGAAGTAAAATTTGGTCCATCCCAACAATAATATGATTGTGAATTTTAAGAAATATTATTATGTATTCCATATTTTAAATTTACAACCATGGGTGAAAAGTTGATATCCTGTTCGTAGGACATATTAGTTTTGCAAGATTCGTGCTTAATTAAATGGAGCGGTTTAATGGTCTAAGATCTGAAGAACTAAAAGAAAGCAACATAAGACATTCTTATAGTTAGACAGTCTTACAGGCGCAAGACTTCAAAAGATGTCCAATTTATTAGGAAACTCACTCCAATGTATTCACGGTCGCTGGGTGTTGCTGCTAACTTACTTGCACCCGCACTGTTAGAGGTATTGCCGTGAAAACGGTGTCCGTTCGTACGCTCTAGCTGGCTAAATATAAACCCGACCAGCCATTGTTCAAATGACTTTATACCACTTTTTAAAAGTGATATAAATCATTAAAAGTACAAAAAATAATTAATTAGTTTCGATCAGATTAGGTTTTCGGGCTGGTTTTTTTTTTGGTACTTTAAATCAAAAATATGCCGATTAATACGTGTGTTGAATTGTCATGGAACCGGATAAATAAGAAATCCTAACATCACCGTTTAATTGTTCGTTTTATGTTCTGGAAAGTGGCGGGTGCCCTCGACTGTTCTTCGCGGCCGCCTCTGGTCCACTCTGACAAACAGAAAAATGCCGTTTTTTTTGCTGGCTAATTATTTATGTATTACCGCGGAGCATTTTGCTGCCGTACATGGCTCCGCTGAGAAGCTGGTGGCTAGTGGCTGCCATCACACGACTATCAGGAATGTACCCGCCATTGTCTCAATATCGAGAGGCATCTTGACTCATAATGTATTGCCTGAATCATTTGCAATATTAATCTGTCTTGGCGTCGGCACAGAAAAAATGGTTGCAGTCCAGTCTAGGCGGTTATATTAATAGAAAACACTTGATTATTAAACAAAACAAGGTCTCGGAGACAAGGTAGACTTGCTAACCTATACATGGTTACCTGATAAAACAAAACATTAAAGAAAAGTGAATAAAAAGTATAGTATAAACCCAACCTCACCTATATTTTTATCACGGTGTTTTGTCATTGTTCTGTTTTGTAATTTTTGTTATTTTGTCATTGTTCTATTTGGCATCGTTCTGTTTTGTAATTGTTCTGTTTCGTAATTGTTCTGTTTTGTAAATGTTCTGTTTTTTCATTGGTCTGTTTTGTCATTGTTCTGTTTTGTCATTATACTGTATCGTCATTGTCCTATTTGGAAATTTTCTGTCTTGTCATTGTTCTGTTTTGTGATTGCTTTGTTTTGTCTTTGTTATGTTTTGTCATTATACTGTTTCGTCATTGTTCTATTTGGCAATTTTCTGTTTTATCATTGTTCTGTTTTGTCAATGTTATGTTTCGTCATTGTTATGTTTTGTCATTGTTCTGGTTTGTCATTGTTCTGTTTTATTCGGTTACCATTATGTAGGTACATAAGTAATATTAACTATAATGAAGGATGTCATTCTGTTTGTGTTTCCCACTAAAGCTCTCGAAAAAGTTCGAAGAAGATCTGGCACATTTGGATTTTGCAGAGCTTTTTCTATGTAAAATTTTTAGGATAATGCAAATATTTTCAGTTCCCGTCGTCATTTCCATCATGAGCTAAGGAACTCTGAAATATCATTTTTTCTTTCAAAATATAAGACGAGACGCCATATTGTCTGAACCAAATTTTTCAATAATATAAAAAGAAGAAAAAAATGGGATTCGGGCGAAACCGGGTAGTAACGAGTAGGTATCAAATAATACAATATGTTTCTATATACTAATCTTTTCTTAATTGAAACTTTTTTTTCTCTATATATCTTATTTATATTCTTTGTTTTCACTATACAATTTCACTATATCTATAAAACACTAATTATGGCTTTCAACTGGACACGGTTTCGTAGTTACATATTGTACAACAAACCCGTGTTGATTTCGGGATGGCATAGAGGCCAATTGAACACGGAAGCGGAAATACGCTTTGCGTTTTAAACCCGTGCGTTATTGGCGTTCAACTGGACACGGTATCGTCGGCAGATAACGTACAACAAACCCGTGCTGATTTCGACTGATCTCCGCGCGGAAGTGTACGTGTAAAGAGATTTCACAGAGCAAAGTGTGGATACGTCGTACGATTTAAAAGTTGTGCTACATTTTTTACCATATATATCATAAGATAGACATCGCTATGGCCATTTATCAATTTAACTAATAACGTTATGTGATAATTATCCAGAAGATTATAAATTACTGACGAATTAACAAAGTGCAAATTTAAATTGCTTATTTGCAATGTGTCGTTCAAAAATTAACCAATACTGATTTTTAAGTTTCTGTTCTTTGCTTTTGATTTTTTATAAGCAGTCGGTGAAATGCAATAAACATAAACAAATGCGCCGCGCGCACTCCAACGCTTACGTGTAAAGGAGTAGCACGCCGATCGCTGAGAAAAACCTGCGCGTCGGACTGAAGGGAGATCTGGGCGTTCGGACTGCAGGTCGCTGCCTTTACACGTACGTTTCGGCGGATGTATTGGAACAACGTGCAGTAAGATCTTGAGAAGTGTACGTGTAATGTCCGCTGTTGAATGTTATGTGCATTCCTGCGTGGGTAGCGGTTATGGACGATTTTTAAACTAAATTCCCTGAAACAGAAACAAACACCCTGGCTTTTAGATGAGAACATGACACACGGCGAACCCTTCCGAAATTAACACGCTGGCTTGCTGATAGCAATCATCGCACGTGACTGGTGGTATCCGACTTTGAACGTTACTTTTAAACGAATCTTCCTTTAACTCGAATGGAATCGAACTCTTCGATTCAAACGAGTTTAAACCAGATGTTATTTTTTTACCAGTCTTCATAATTTATTATTGACTTGAAACGAACTTCCGAATAAAATTAATCATTTTCCGACTGCGCTCTTATTTTCGGATGTTTAAATTTAATGCACTGTCGATTTTATTTGTTGAGGTTTTTACATATAGATGCATTTATCTTAAAATTAGTTGTACAAAGAGAATAATGCATAAAATAATAATAAGAGTATAAAAAAGTAAGTAGGTACAATACTTACAATAGTTACAGCGTAATGAGTAACAGTTTTACCTTTAGTTATATTAGCATAGAGGGTCGTACAAAGGAGCATAATAAGTGTATAGTACATAATATTATAACATAAGTATAAAATAAGTATTTAATCATTGTAGAAAACAATATTAACATAACCTAAATGAAATTTGAAAACGGAAAAAATTACAGAAAATAAAAAGATTTCATTCGCATCTGGAACTCGAACCCAGGTCCTCTGCCTATCTGGGGCAACCGCTTAACCAACTTAGCTAATGAGACCAGTTCAATTTATGCCATCTTCATCGATATCATATCTTAAATTCAAGATTTGTTAATATTGTTCTTAAATATTAAAAATAAGGTTTTTAAATCTCAATAAAAATAATTAATAATTAAAAAATCGAATAAAACAAGTAATTTACTTATTTATTCATACGCCTAAAAAGGACTCTTACATAAAGGTGATACAATAAAACAAAAATATAAAGTGTACATAGAAGAATATCTGTATTATTATGTACAATATAAGTATGTAGTTACAGCGCAATGAGTAATAGTTTTACCTGTACTTATATTATCATAGCCAGTTATACAAAGGAGTACAATAAATGTATAGTGCGTCAGTATAAAATAAGTTAGTGGGCAGTTAAAGCGCAATGGGTGGATAATAGGTTTATAATTATTATGACGTTGTAATACATGAACAGTGTAAAGCATGTTTATAATACAGCAAACCTCAATTACGCCCGATTGAGTGTTTTACAGAAAATAACATAATAAATACAACGATAAAAGAATGCACATGAAAAAACTTAATAAATCTAATAAAAACATTCAAATAAACTGATTTTCAGCCTGGACAAACAGTTTTGTACCGGAAATTAATGAATCGTGGTGAAGAATTGTACTCGTTCAAAATATAGAATCGATTCAAGTAACTGACCCCACCTCTCCTGGGAACATAGAGCTTTTATCATGCCTTTATCAATCCCACCACTATCCCTGGTAGTTTTATTCCAGAAATTAAAACTTTCGCAAGTCTTAATTAATGAAGAGGGATAGCTACAATTAACACTCTGAACGTAATTACTTAACCCACGACTGCCGAAGTATCTAATCTATAAACTTTCTATAGAAAGCTGTATCATAGCTTTGACGGCCTCCGTGGTTGAGTGGTTACGATCCCGACAAATCCCGGCGTGCGCAAGTATATTTCATTTGATTAATTTGTGTTATTTCACAATTTAATAATTTAAAATAACATATAGTATATTTGCGTCACGTTCCAGAGTGGTAGATACTTTCAGTATCACCCTGGTGAAATACCACCATTCGGAATGGAAACGTTACTTGAAATGGATTTAACCGTGTTTGGTGATTATTTATTATTATTTCATATATATTATATATAAGCCATATTTCATAAAAATACTAGCTGAAGTACCCGGCGTTGCCAGGGGTTATGAATGGTTGGTAGAAAGTTTTAGAGGTTGTGATTTGTTACCCTTAGTCCTACCTTAACCCCTACCTTAAGCGCCCTTGAGGTGATTTTCCCACGAAAACGACGCTATAGAAGTAATCCAAATATTATTATTATTACCCCTACCCCTACTCTTACCCCTACCAAAATTCTGCTTTAAGGGATCGGAAAGGAGAATGGTAGTGGCTTCTCGAAATCTTATGTAGACAGTGACCTTCCTCTTGTTTTGAAGGTCAAGTGTGCAAAATTTCATCAAGCTTGGGTGAACAAACAGATTTTACAAATTCTAGAGAAACGAAGAACGTGACAAATAGGGAAAACGGGTCTCAAAATACTGCGCTTGGTGAAAATAATGAAATGATGATTTTAGACTTTCAACAAGAGAATGCTACCAAATGGAAGAGAACTATTAATTTAACACGCGATACGATAAATCAGAAAAGCCTCGCGTTTATGTCTGTATTCAAACAAACTTACGTCCTAACAATATAAACAACATTCATCATTCCATCAATACAAGGAACATTAATAAATATATGCCAAAGCCGTCAAAAACAACTATTAACCGCTTTAAAATAACTGAACTAAATACTCGTACATTGGTTTATTACGCGTATCGTATTAGTTGTACCCACTCGCTTGGACTATGACTATGGCCTAATTTCTGTAATTTCTATTTCGATCATTAAAACAGTGAAATATATAATATTTGCATCATTAGCACAGCAGCTAAATGAACATTTGAAAGGGTGTTATGTAAGTAGGTACTTTCTCTAAACTACAAATGGTTTTCTCAAATATTTCAAGCAAATTTTAAAAAGGTCACATGACCGATTTTATGGGTATTTACTTACCTTCACAGATTTGACCTAATCGGCAATGATTTCTGTCCATGAATCTTTGTTTTGTACCCTTTTTGGCATAGAAAGATTCAAATTTTGCGTACTAGTGTTGAAAAATAGATATATAGATACCATATTTTATTAAATTTTGTGGTACCACCAGAATTTAATTTTTTTTAATCTAATTCGGTTTTACAGAAAATAAATCATCATTTTTTAAAACCCGTCCAAATTAGAATGGGATGGGAGTGAATAAAATCATATAAATAAGTCGTCACAATGTGGATTAACCGCAGTTTGAAAATGGCCTTGAACGCCGAAATAGCCGTCACAATAATAAAAAAACTAAAAATGCTTGCAGAACTTAATAATAACATCATTAAATTTGATTTACATTAAATTTAAAAAAAAATTCAAACTCCATTACCCATCTTTGGATCCAATTTTCTAAAGACATGAGTTTTTAGTTTTGATATGAGTGCACCTTTTATTCCCTTTAGATCATGCCAAATTCTATTCCATGCTTTGGGGTCTGACACCCCGATAGTACGATCTTCAAACTTAGTATCTGGTGTGTGCTTTGTTTGCTTCAACCTTCCGATAGCTTCCAATGCTTAGACAATCATTTCATCATCTTCATATATTTATAAAAGTAAAAGCTCCGCTGGGCATAAAAAACCATTGCAAAAAAATAAATGTGTAAAATATACAGGTAACCGATCACGTACAAAGGGATATCTACCATCTTCCAATATATCTTCTCTACAGGAAGCGATTGAATTGCACGGGAAGTTACAACTGGTAGATTTAATCTCGTCGTAAACTTGCAACTAGTATTCTCAAGGTGTAGACCATTCACACCTCACGTTCTGATCTGCAGGCTACAGGTACCACACCTCTATCTTTAGCTGCATTGATGTCTGTTGCAGCTTCTCGGAAGATTCCCGTTTGTTTTCGCTTATCATTTCTCATCTATTGGAATTGGCCATAACCCGTAATATCTACACCTGCAAACCACGCCAATACAATACACTCGGAAAGATGACCTAACACGTACAATGTAGGTAATAATAATAATTGGATGATTTGTATTGCGCCGTTTTTGCGAAAAATCACCTCAGAGGCGCTGTACAAATACTTTGTTCCTTATCCTTTATCTTATCACTAACTATAAAATATAAATTTTTATTATAACTTATGACTAATAAATTGTTTTCACCGGTTCATTGATCTGTAATACCAAACTATAAATGTGCAACGCATTTGACCAATGAATGTGATGCCGCCTTAAAAGATACATGTTATTAATGTTATTAATTATACAAGACCATACATACTTACATGGAAAGTCACTTGAGGTAAAACACTGTTTGTTAGAGAAATTCATATGCAGTTTTGCACGCAGAGGACATAATATTAGAAAGCACATGTTATTGGAGATATTATTTAATCCTGGTATTTATTTTAATTATTATTTATGCACTTGCTTGTTTTTATGAATGCACAGTACAGGGATTTAATTAGAATTTATCTTCTTAAACATAATTCGTTCCTCGATAAGAAACAGATTGAAGTGCGAGGCTTCGACAAAAGTGTATTTAGGTATTTAGGTTATATAGAAGATACAGGAATAGTACTAGCAGGTATATTGAATTTAAGCATGTGAAAGTTTTTATTATTTTTTTTTCCTTAATATTTTGCTATTTTATTTTATTTTATTTATTCATCCAAAGAACATAAATACATGCATGGTAAGATAAAGAAAGGAGCAAAATATGTAGTCCTGCAAAGCGGTCACATGACAGCTTGTCTGCAGGTTCTACAAAAATTAATTAGTCCTAATAGTAATAGTAATACATACAAACATTTCTGGATTTCTTTTTTCTTTTTGGTTTATAAGTATATATTATTAATCTTAATTAAAATAGGTACTTACATTTGACATAAACATTAAAGGTACATAATTTAACTTAGTCATTAAGTATACATAGATAAAAAAATTAATGATACATAGATAAAAATTTAAATATACATAGATAAAAATTTAAAGATACATAGATAAAAATTTAAAGATACATAGATTGCTCGTTTAAAATCCATAACTTCACCGATTTCACGCAAAGCCTCTCACTTTCCTCCAATTTATAGCTTTCATTAAATTTATTGAAAATCACTGGCACTATGTATTCAAGAGTTCGACCTCCATATTTATTTGAAATTTTTGGAATTTTTAGGCCTCTTCTTTCAGTGAATCTAGTGCTGTGTTTGTGCACCAGTGGCTTTTTGTATTGGCTTTCTTAAGCGTTATCTATAATAGTGATGTACCATAGGAGATCTTTTACAGGAAGTAGGCCCTCAACACCGTACAATATTTTTAATTTTTTTCTTTGTCTGTATATCTTTGGTGTGACAATTTTTTTAATTATCGCCGTTTGTAAATTTTGAACATACTTAATATACGTAAAGCTTGTGTGACCCCAAGTTCGTATTCCATATCTCAGAATGGATTCTACCATGGAAAAATACATAAGTTTAAGTGTGCCATGTGGCAAGACAAATTTTAATTTATAGAAGCTACTCGATATAGATCGGAGCTGAATACATATTTTGGCCACTTGCGTGTCCCACTTAAATTTATTATCTACTAATAATCCCAGATAAGCATAATCGTTTGTAAAATCGATCGTGTCGCAGTCACAATTTTTTTCAATTTTTTTATGTATGCATTCAAAATGATGTGCAATTGGTTTTGGTAAATTCCACATTTTCACACTCGGTAACCTTATATACATACATTTGGTTTTATTAACATTTATAATTAGTCGTACATCATTACAGTCTTGTTGTCTGAAAAGGTAAGTTTTTAGTTTGGATCAAAATTACTCCGAAAGCGCTATCTCCAATATCTACGTGTTCTTTATTAAAAGGGAAATAAACATGATTATATTCGCCTTCTGTTATGATACTTATATAAGTATCTGTCAGGTAGATTATTATGTTTGGTTAATAAACAAAAATCCGTCATATTCACGGTTCGGTTATTTTTTGGGTTAAACCATTACGAACTCATATGTTGTCCGAAAATAGATTAGTGGTTTAATGATTAATTCAATCCGCGATCAAATAAAACGACAAATTAGAGTCGGTTTAGTGACTCAATTCAATTATCTTTTAATTCAAATGATGTCAGAAATGTTATGAGAACATCTGTAAATGCGTTCAGTGTCGTGTAAATTTGAATTCTCGTAAATTTAAAAGAATGGTTTCATTACTCATATATTATGGTAGATACTGTCCGATGGCGTATTGATAAATTCTCCGGGTTAGACAGCTTATGACTTACAACTTACAATCCATCCAGGAAAGCTTGAAACCAAGTGGTAGATACTTTTAGTATCGCCCTCAGATTATATTATATCATATGACCTGAGGTATTACCCCTCTGAGAGATTGCAATTCGGAATCAAAATAGCGTTGCTCGAAACGACATTTTTACCAGATCTAAAGAACCAGGCGTGCAGTCCATAAAGGCTGGAAAGCTGTGTAATAAGAAATTACAGAAAAAATTAAAAAGGCGATAAAATTTTAAGCATAATATATTTTCCTAATGTAAGCGTAATGATTAAGATTGAGAAAGCTGCGCTTAGATGCTTCGGGCATGTTGAGCGAATGGACGAAGAAAAGAGTGTAAGGAGAATATATGACGCGAATGTGAATGGAATAAAAAGCCGGGGACGTCCGAGGAAGAATTGGCACGATCAAGTGAATCAAATACTTGAGTCGGTCCATGTCAGAAGTCGGAATAACAGAAGAGAATGTATGATACGTTGTATAAATGTGAATGAAGCAAGAAGTGTAGCCCAAGATCGAGTTGTTTCGCGGTCCGTCCTCTTTGCCTACCACTGCGGAGAAGCGGCCTGATGGTTAGTTAATTATTTATTTTAAATCTAATGTAAATCAAATTTAATAATGTTATTATTAAGTTTTGCAAGAATTTTTAGTTTGTATTATTGCGCCTTGAACGCCGAAACAGCTGCCGCAATACTAATTTTAAAAAATACTTGCAGAACTTAATAATGACATTACAAAAAAAAATTACGGAGTTCTACGAATTAAACGCAAAAACAATTAATACTAGTATTCATACCCGAACTTGAAAAACTATACACACCCAAGACTTGATCATATAGCAATGCACGCCACTGATTACCAGGCAGGTATTACGTACCCATTAAAGAAGATAATATTAACAAATCTCAATTAAATTATGAAACAGAAAAAGATAGAGAAAATAAAATTCTATTAATAAAATATATTACAATGAGGTTCATAAGCTTCAATAAATTATTACAAAAAAATATTAAATACGAAAAAAGTCAGGAATTATTATTTTAATTTTTTTTCTGATCTAATCAATATACTCGTACATATGAAACATCATCGTAGCACCGAACACCTCAGGCTGAAGCCGTAGTATTTGTCATCGTACATATATCATAAATCATGAATCTTGACAGCGGCAGTTTTAAATATAGCCCCGGGTTGGAGGTGTGATGTGTAATCATAAACATTAAAGCCAATCGCTCCTGGCGTTACTAAAATTATAGGATCGTCGTGTGCAGCGCACGTGTGCCACACGGGTCGGATGCTGCGGGTGAGATCCCGGTGGACCACATTTCACGTATCCACGTGTCATGTGTTCCGTACCCAGTAAAACGCAACAGCTTCTCAGAATAGACCAGTTTCATATTATTAATTTGCGACCGGAGTAATAATTTATTATTAAGTGCAGGTTTTATGACCAGGTTTCACGGGACATTTTAATGTAGTAAAGATTTTGCTAGTTAAATTAAGTTCACAATCTTGTAGCTTAGGACAATAAAATTAAGCATGTATTACAGAAAGAATATTGATCGTTTCCTTTATTAATCTTTAAAAATTACATATATATACATTCAGATATGATGTATATTATAGGATGGAATAAAAAAGATCATTAAGTCTTTTTCTAATAAAAAGTAACTCCGTTTTTACCACGGTGGTGATTTTTGGCTACAAAAATACTTAATATATATTTGTAACAGACATACAGTTTTAAGTCATCTGCAAACATTTAATATCTCGATTGAGTGATGATAAAACCTATATCAGTATGAAAAGAAGTAACAGAAGCGGCCCCAGGGTAGATCCTTAAGGAACTCCGCATAAAACCAAGAATTCGACAAAACTAGTACCTTTATAGAAAACGTACTGTTTACGATTTCTAAAGTAGGATGCGAGAAAAAAACAGAGAATCTTGTTGAAAAAACAAAACCAGCTAGCTTATTTAGAAGAACATTGAATCTTGTCTAAAGCTTTTCCGATCAACTTGGCGACACTTGTCTAGAAACTGTGATATCTGAGATACACAGAAGCTTTGAAGTTACTGACATCTGGGGTCTAAATCCATGTTGACGATCGTGGTTAAATACATATTTGTATAAAATTTACCGAAATATTTTCGCAATAGAGCAGAGAACGGCAACTGGTCGGTAATTTCGTGCATCGCATTGGTAACCCTTTTCGTAAATGAGGTGACAAAAGTGATGTGACATATTTTTCCCCTCATCAACACAACAGTCATCACTGGCGCATTCCGCTACTTATCAAGATCGCCAATTCGTCAAGCTATGGGCACCTTATCACATGCTGTTACGAATAAATAAATTTGGTAAATATGTTTCATAAACTAAAAAGATTTAACGTTTTCTTTTTTTATGTTAAAAAAAAATCCCGATAAGCTACTTTTTAGTAGTTAGACAAACGGTTGCTTATCTTTCAAATTCTTGTTATTTTATGTTTACAGTTTAGGTACTTTTATCTATGTAACTTAAAACATTTATGATGATAATAAATCTTCTAGAGGAAAGTATTACGTTTTAGCATCCGGGCTGATAGAATGTGTCATTGAAAACATCATCGGATGTATAATTAAATAATTTATTTACGTACTGCACTCCATTTAATGAAGTGTGGTAATTTCATACTATCGGCGTCGCTTTTCCAATCATCGAACTCGTAAACATAAATTAATGTAATAATTGGTGCATTAAAGCAATTAACAATTTAATGCGTTATTGGGTGCGGACGTGACTGAAGATGTTTGCAAATACTCGGAAGATGCCACCCGTACAAATAAAATATCAACGCTGTATTGAAAGTCTTAAATTGTCTTAATGTGAGGCTATGGAGCCATTCTTACAAGACTCATCAAACCTCGAAAACTAGATTTACACGGATTTTTTTGTTAATTTAAGGTTGATAATCATTATAGCAAAGCATCAGAGTTTAATTGAATTGCTTTTAATAATGAGCAGTTTAAAAAAAAACTAGTTTTTGATGAGCAATTCTGGTCCTAGTATATTATATTTACGTAAATTATTTCTTTGATATCCTGGCAAACAGGACGTAGAATCTCACAGCGGGTAACTTGCTTTTCAGAACAAGTTATGAAAAATAATTTTAATAAAATAATTGAATATACAAATTGAAAACAAAGTGGGTAGTTTGGTAGTTTCCCCCACCCCACCACTGTGGTAGGGAAATACAACGGTTTAGAAAAGGGATTCGGTAACCAAATATGAAACGGGGTCCGCCCGGCAAGCGGAGATTCCGAGTTCGATTCCCGGTCGCACCCAATAATTTTTTTTGTCTCTTTTTCAAATCCACATTACCTATCTGAACAATATTTTTCTTCTTGCAGTAGTTAATATAATATAACAAATCTTCGAGTAAAATATGTGCATTTACCTTAGAAACAGATGCTCCCAAGCCAGCTTGACAAGATCCTTGTCTGTGGTATCCCCAGTTTCCTAGAAAAAATTAACAACCAATTCTTATTTATTTATTTATTAGTACATATATACCAAATATTCTTATTAGTGCCGGGGAGGTTTAGAGAGTAGTTTGAATGAAATCCAATTTGTAAAACTCTTGTTTTAAAATTAGTACGAAAACATTGAACCCGTCATGCTGTATCGAGGTTAGTCCATAGATATACCACTTTGGTTAGTAACAGATTACATATTCAAAAGAAGAACGATTGTTGTAGTAGAATATTTTAAAAATAGAAAACACAAGTAGGTACCTACTTCACTCATTTAAAAAAAAAAAAATAATATTTGGAACGGAATAAAATTTTCAAATAAACGTTCCATTGTTTCTTTGGTTAGAGATAGTAATAGTCGTCACGAAGCCTTACTTTCGCTGTCAAATCAATTATGGCACCCAAACGACCAGCAAGATTTCACAACTTCATAATTTTATTACAAAAAAAAATCCGAGCAAGGCCGGTTACACATTAGCTAGTTGTGTATAAAATTGGATTGAATTCAATTGAAGTTCTTTTTTAATCATTAGCTAAACAAACAAAAACCGGTACAATGTTACTTTATATTAATTAATTGTTGTTTTCATTTTTATTACCTAGTGGTGGTAAAAGTATTATTTTGTAGCAAAGGTGGGAAAAGTACGTGTATGTAGTATGTACAACCCGCATTCATGATAATTCCCTGAAGATGGCCTTTGTAATGCCAATCGCATTATGCGCGAGGTGTTATGCAAACTTGGGGAGTTTGTGTTCACATATCGTTGGCTATATTTGCATTTTCAATGGAAGTAGTGCGAAATATAACGCCTCAATAGTTTCCTTTGCATTGACATTTTATGGCTAAACAGGGTACAATAGGGTGGACTTTTCAGGGAAATGTCACGATTCCATCAGAACAAAATCTTACAAAAACCTATCGTGCCATAACCACATACATGACAGTTTTTTTTTTAAATATCAGTATCTACCTCTCTGTTACCCAGTTTAGCAAAAAGAAGTGAGTTTTTAAAAGAATAATTATTTTATACTTTCTACGGCGTAATATTTGTGCAATATATTCCTAAGTATGATATACAAAATAATACTAAAAAACTACGTATAATGTTTTTATATTGACATACCTATTGTAACGTATATATGATACGACGGCTAATGTTCTCTCATCTCAAGATTCGTGGGTGAGAATGATGGTGAAGCACAGGGAAGTGGGATGTATTGATTGATACAGTAAATAAAACCCTTGTAAAAGGAAAGAACATAAATTTAATGATTCTATAACCACGTCTATCATGGTTTAGCAAAGAAAAAGAGTAAAGAGAAGGATTGATCCCAACACGAAAAGGTTCAAACAATAATTGATGGCTCTCATGGTCCGACTCCTCTCCTCAGCATCATGGAAGGCCTCTCCAGGTCCAGATGCTCACCGATCGTAGTAATCTCCAAAAAGAAGTCTAGGACGACTCTTCTGAAGCGCCATCCGCCATAGCCTCTTCCGTGGGGTCCAGACAATGGAATATGCAGATGCTACCTTATGTCCTTTTTGGTCCGCTCATCACTTCTTCCGAGATTTTCACCACAGCAGCAGGCACGCGCGGTTCGGCTTCATCGCCTCACAATCCGGCCATCGATCAATCAATAAAACAAAAAACACACCCACTTCGGGCAAATTCAGTAGACGCCCTCCGACGTCAAACAAAATAGAAAATCAAATACATAATCTCTCCCAAAAAACACACGTCGATCACGACCGCTCCAGTCAGGTTATGTCGCCCGCCATGTTGAGTTGCTCCCTTCCGTCTGCCGTCTCCCATAGACATCCACTCACCAATCTCTTCCGTAGACAATTATCCCAATCATAGACTCGGGGTCAGTATTTACGTTACAATTCCCCGCTTCCCCGTAAAAATTTTATGCCGCGAAGTGAAGTAAAATTTGACCTAACCTTCCTCTCTACTCTTTTCAATTACAGAAAAAACTGAAAACAAAGAAAACAAGTAACAACCAATATAAAACAAAAGTCAAAATTGACAAACAAAATGGTATATCTTAGTATGACAATACACAAAAAAAATCAAGTTGTGATACATTGGTGGTTAAGCATAACCGAAAAGCAAGGAAACACTTCATACTTATAATCCTCAAGCAACTTATAAAATAAATAAAATAAACAAGTTACATGAACCAAACACTTCCTCACTTTATGAGAGTCAATTTCTCTAGGTTAACACTTGTGAGGTTTGGAGAACTCAAGCTCCCACTTCAAAATTTTCAAAAAAATTATTTTTATTATTAATAATACCCTACTTAACTAATCCTCTCTTCCTCTTAACAAAAAAAATTACAATTACCATGCAGTTTCAACAGGGTTTTTTTTTTTTTTTTTTTTATATATGTATCTAAAGAATTAGACACAGTATACCAATATCCATTGGATAGTTTGCGTATTCACCTCCAAAAATTCTCCTCGTCGTATAGTTATAGAACTATTTGGTTGTCATTTAGCCATTGCTAAATAGTATAAAGATGAGGGTTTACATGTTACAATACCTATCTATTCGTGTGGTTTCAAACAAGTACATTTGTCAATATTTATATATATAAACTTGCAAAGTACAATTTCTCTCGAAATTTTACATCTTCCTATCTTTTCAAATTGGTGCTCGATTTTTTTTTTTAATCAAAAATCGACACGGGTTACACAAAAATATTTGATAAATTTACGCTGGTGTTAGCAGTGTAAAAATAGTATATATTTACTAAACCTATTGGACAAATCAACTTTAAAAAATACTTATCAACATATTATAAACAGTGGTATTACTAGATCTAAACTATCTACTAATCATCTTCTCCTGTTCAAGGAGGCAGAAGATGTTTACTCCAAATTGGTAAATATTTGTTTGTTGTGTGCATGCATTAGCAGTACTACACTTGATACTTAATACTAATATTATTTACAAAAAAAATCATACTTTCTAAATGTCTATACTATATTCTTTAAGGAAAGAGATACCAACTTACTTTAGACATAATTATAAACTTAGAATATACATTAAACATTATAGTTACTAATTAACAATTAAAACTATTTTATTATCTGTGTGGAAGAAAGTAGCTCAAAATCTCCCAGACAGAATATATTAACTATCCTTTTCGAGTGTGTCGTAGT
The DNA here is from genome assembly GCA_022606495.2 of Halesus radiatus. Classification (NCBI taxonomy): domain Eukaryota; kingdom Metazoa; phylum Arthropoda; class Insecta; order Trichoptera; family Limnephilidae; genus Halesus; species Halesus radiatus. Next base: position 1,631 of record JAHDVE020001091.1, on the reverse strand, counting down.
AATCTCCAAAAATTCTAATTTAACTTTTACTCCGGTGCACTCCAAAAGCATAATTTTACCTACGGCTAAACAAATTAAATACAAAGAATACCTACTATAAATATATACATATTGTCAGGTAAAACACCATCAGACCGGTAACCGATTTAACTTTCATTTAGAGTATTCGGAATTATTAGAGGTAATTAACCGATATACCGTAGCGACAACAATAATATCCGATATATATGTATATATCATGAAAATTCTTAAGTTTAATTCTCGAGGTACACTATTGGTATGTACCTATGTAAAAAAATAATCAAAATTATTATAAAAACAACAAAAAAAAATCAATCCCCGTTTTTTTTTTTTGTTGTTTATTTCGTTAGGGCGCCACTGATCTAAAAGATCAGAGAAACAAATAATATGTTTCTATTCTAGTCTAATGAGGATAAGTGTCAAAAAATATCATCAATAAATTAGAATTTGTGTTTATTCTGAGCACCTGTATTGAAGGTACCAAACTCCAGTACATGTGACCACAATAACACCTTTAAAGAAACAAGTGAAGCGACATGAAGGGTTGGTAGTCCCACATGCTACCACACTGGCTTCTTACAAGAAAATTAACCTAATACTTCATCTAAACGAACTATATCCTTAACATGAAAATTACCTACTACTTTGCCTTGCATATCCGCAAGGGTATAAACTAAGTTAGAGACTTTGGTTTTAACAACATTTTGTACAAACCTCGGAGCTAATTTATGCGAAAAGAAATTGGGTCCACTGGATTGGACAAAATTTTTCCGCCACACAATATCTCCCACCTCATAATTTACCGATTTGCGACGTAAATTATAATGCTTTGCATTCTTTCTATAAGCCTGTACCAGAGCCTCTGAAACTTTTTCATATATAGGAGCCAAGTCCTCTAATTTCTTAGCAAAGTTTTCTCTCGATTCTTCTAGACTTGAGTCGGATACGCCTGTCGAGACATAATTTTTGTGAAAATTACCATTAATGACCTGTTCACGACCGTGCATCAAGAAGAAAGGCGTATAACCTGGTGCAAAATTTACCGAATTATTTAGGGCTGACTGAATATGTGGCAGAAATCTGGACCAATTACGCTGGTCAGACTCGGACAAAATAGACAGTGCTGTACCTATTGTTTGGTTTATAGCGTTCGACGACATTGTTTTGAGGTGTGTAAAATGCGTTGTAAAAAGGTGGAGGCACATTATAATCAGACAGTAACTGTTTAAATTCTTTAGATATAAATTGTTTACCGTTGTCGCATACAAATGTTTGTTGAACGCCATGAACAAGAAAAATGTGCTGTTCTACATTTTTTACAATACTTTTTGTGGTAGCATTTCTAAGCGGAAAAATCCAGGTATATTTAGAGAACACATCTACGATTGACAATATATACATAAACCCAGAGTAACTACGTGGCAGTGGACCGACTAAGTCTATTGAAAGCATTTGCATGGGCCTGGTTACAATCTTAGGATTTGAAGAGATGCCCGCTGGCGCAGATGTATTGATTTTATGTGCTTTGCATGTCTTACATCGATTAACAAAATTCTTAACATCCTGGTACATTCCTGGCCAATAAAAATGTAAATGCACCTTTTTGTAAG